>CAKNXH010058081.1:0-62789 GCA_932178445.1 Andricus quercusramuli | reverse complement strand
AGATCAGCTTTTTTACCCCGCTCTTTTATTTATTTTTATATCTCGATTAAATCTTCCAATTGTGTTATATATTGTCTCAAATATTAAGGTTAAAGTTTCAGGATTTTTTTGGCATATTCCTCCACTATGATGGAAATGATTCAGTTCAAGCTTTAAGAAAGTGCTGTAATACAATTTAACTTCTAATGTCCGAATGTTCGAATGGAAATAGGCTGAAATGGAATGAAAAAAGGGTGGGAGGTTAGGTTTCACAAACCTTTGGAAACGTTTTAAAGTTTCAAATATCAAGGAGCAAAAATTTAAAATAATTAAAAGATGCCAATAAGTATAAAATTTTCATTGAATTTGGTTCGAATATCAACTACACCAGAGTCGCTGTATAGTAGCTCCCTCTATAAGGGACAAGGTGGTCCAAGGGGTCGAGAGGGCGGCGTTTGTGAGGTGAGTGGAGTTGCGATGTTTATGAATCGGCACTATAAGAAGCCACAAGCAAGAAGGAGAAGAAGAACCTTTGGTATATTCCCGAGATAGTCTCTTTGTTGATTAAGGGTATCTCAGAGACGGCTACTATAGAGAAACTCTAATGTTAGTTTTTTACATTCTCATAATGAGAATATACTGGTTTTATGTAAAATTTGACTTTGTCGGTTTGCATTGAATCTCCACGTTTTGAGACCCCCTGATTCAGAAAAAAACTTTTTTTACGAAGGTGTCTGTCTGACTGTAGTCTGTAGTCTTTAGGCACGATAACGTTCGAAAAAAAATCAGATTGGATTTTGCTTCGGCACACATTGTTAAGGCCTAAATAGAATGAACAAGTTCGTTAACCAGCTTTTTTAGATCAAAATTCAAAAAGTTAGAGTATTTTGATAATTTTCGAGACCACTTTTTTTAAGATTTAAGAATTCTATGTACGGCTATTTATAGTACTCGGAAACTCGAACAATTTATCCTCATGACTTTTTCTAAACAAAAAATTACCGGAGTTGAATCGACCAAAATTGTGCACCTAAAAAAGATCTACAAATGCGTCGTTATTCACTTTTTTATATAATGCGTAGCTTTTGTTTTGTTCATCAAAAACAGCATTAAAAATACAAAAAATTGAATTTTCATTAAACATTTTTTTTTTAAATCAAGTTTTTGGAAAAACAATGCAAGGTACAAAAACAAATGAATTAACAAAAATTATGCATTCAAAAATGATTCACAAACTTGTAATCAATGTTTGTTGTAAGAATATATTCAAAATGAAAAAAATAACTTTTTTGAAAAACAAGATTTTTGGAAAATCAAAAGAACTGGCTGATTTCTATGAAATTCAAAACTAGGGGTCCTTTCAGGCTTATGATCACACATTTAAACTAAACAATTAAACTTTTCTGATTGAGTATCCAAAAATAACTCCAAAAATCCTCTAGTTCCAAGTCTTGCAGAAATCCGATGATTTTGTGAATTTTCAAAAAATATGGGCTATATGGATCAAATATTGAAAATTCATTAACTTCGACCTCAAATTTTTGATCAGAAATCCGTGAAACCCTCCAGTTCTGAGTCACTTGGAAATCTGCTAATTTATTGCGTTTTTTTTTTTTGGCCGTTTAGATCAAATGTGAAACAATTTTTTTATTTGAAAATGAAACTTGTGATTTAAAACCCAAAAAAGCTCCCCAGTAATGAATCACATTGAAATCGGCCAGTTTACTGAATTTTAATTTTGGGCGATTCGTATTAAAATTATCAATTTTTTTTATTTTTGCCCTAAATTTGTGATCAAAAATTTCAAAAAGAATCCCAGTAATGAATTTCATTGCAGTCGTCTTCTTTATAGATTTTTAATCAATTTCGACCATTTCAGTCAAAATTGTCGAATTTTTCAATTGTTACCTCTTTTTGTTCAGAAACCGAAAGATCCCCTCAATAATGAATCTCATTGAAATCGTCAACTTTATTGATTTATAAGGAATTTGTGTCATTCCGCTTTATATTGTCGAATTTTTTAATTTTTACCTGAAATTTACGATCAGAATAAGTTCAGATAACCTGAAAGCTTCGAGAAGAGCTTCTAGCGACCTCGTACTGTTCGAAATTCGAACTTGTTCAAGCAGTCGAAGCTTTCCTAATTTGTTTCTAATGTAACCTCTATCAGGACCAATAAAAAATGTTGTCAAATAAAAGGAATTGCGTAAGATTCTCAGCTTTATTGAAAGAGTAAGAAGGCAATATTGTGAAACTTGTAAATAGGCTACGTCAATTATTTACGTACTTAATCTCTTTCACCTTACTGTTGTATTATTTAAACACTTCATTACTGTTATGCGATCGACTTCTTCCTGATGGGAAATTTTTATTTCAAAACTTTCTCCCTCAGCTCATATTTGAATAAAATTACATAAAATTTCATTAAGAAGATTTTTGTTTTAATATAAAAAAATATTTCTTTCATTAAAAAAAGGCTTTCGTTTGAAGAACAAACTATATCTGGAATTACAATTTTCATAAACATCTAAGGCATATTTTTAAATCAAATGAACTGTTCTTTGTCCGCATGGCAACGCACAAATTCCTTTGGTTTAAATAATTTTCAATTCAGAAAAGCAGTTTTCTGGGTTGCGTCTACCGATGAACTGTACTTTTCGCCTTTCCATCTACGAATATAACCTTATTTATTTTCGTGATATTGTTGAATTTAAACTTTCACCGTATATTGAATCACAGATTTTGCGAAAATGCCTTGCATGAAAAATTCTTTGAGGGCGCTTTGCCTATGTAAAAATGAAAACAAAGCGAATGGCAGAATTCTTCATTTAAATTGGGTTCTTAACAAATCTTAAAAAAAGATTTATAACAATCAAACAATGACTTTTATCGTAAAAAACTTAATTACACTGCAAGATGAAAACAATGCAATGCACAAACTTCTTTAGTTCACATTTTTTTTTTAATCGATGATACATTGTTTTGGGTGTATACTTGTGCGGATAAACTGATTTGTTCGCTAACATATGTTACAATTGAACTTCACATCTATTTCTTGCCGTCTTTTTATCTAAAAATATTGCGGACAATGATAATAGTTTATCTCAGAAAAAAATGTTTGATTGTTTGCGAATGAAACAAGCAGAGTTTAAATGTAGTTCATTTGGTTAAAACAAATTTTATCGACATGAAAATATATATCAAAATTGAACAAAAACTACATTTGTTTAAAATAAAAAATAAATATTTGTTTGATGTACGATATTTTAATGTATGCTTGATTTGGAAGTATATACTATATTTTACTTACGAACAGAATAAAGAAACATAAAAAAAATGAAGAGCGGAGTACAAATGCGAATAATCATTTTGCTGGAGACAAATAACTGATTTCTCAAGAACTTATTCAGCTCCAACTGATAAGGCTTTGAATATAACTTCCTTGTATACACCCCAGCCATTATCTGATAGTTGACACAAATTATTATCATCATTTTGGTGGTGGGATGATGAAAGGGAAATAAGTCGTTGCGTAAAGTAGCGTCTTTTATTGCTATAAAATAATTAAATACACAATCAGTTTATAGTTTTATGGCAGAAAAGAATAGAAACACGTGGACAGAATATTTATAAGACATTATGAAAGTTTAATTGTGAAAATATAACTGAAAAAAAGAAAAAAAGAGAAAACAGCAAGGGTTGAAACCAGATTTTCATTTACAGTTGATATTTCCTTGAATATAATATTTTTTTCTGCTTGCGCTATTTTGAATGTCTTTAGTGACAAGTACGAACTTATTTCTCTGTCATACTAGCCTTACTTTCTAAACCTGAATCAGCGATAAGTATACCGCTAATTTCAATCACTGCCGTAGAAACTAAAAAGATATACATAAGTCCAATCAAACTCGAACTGAGAAAATCGAGAAAAACTGTTTGCCCAAGGAACTCTGAGATCGAATAAAATTTTGAATAATCTAGATATACTATTCGTGCAGAAATAACGTGCTCTTTCCTACTTTGCAATGAAAAATTGATTTTTCTAAATAATTTCTATTAGAAAATGGACTTACGATTTTTTACTACTCGCGGAAAGTCAAAAATATAAGGCAAAAAGAACACAAAGGCACTTTCGGATGATGCCTTCATCGGGGAGCTCGAGCACGGGCTCAAAATACAACAACAAAACATGCGTAAGGGACACTGTCCCAAAACTGTCCCAAACTTACCCGAACGATCGTCGCTGACGTATAGCCGAATCTAGCCGGGACTTCTTTCCCTTGGATTTTCGATCAGAGTCCTAATACAAATTTTCGGACACGCGGAGTGCTTTGTGCATCTTTTCATGTTGTATTTTTCAACTCTTTTGATTTTCCTCATTTATAAACAATCGGTTTTTGCAATGAATATAAATAATTATTAATTCTCATTAACACAGTTATACGCAGCTTTCTCTTATGAATACAAGGATACCAAAAACTCATTTTTCATACAAATGTCACTTATGTATCTTTTTAGTTTGGACGGCAGTATATGCTACTGAATCAGCGATATTTAGCTGTTTATCAGTTAGATTTCACTGATTAACAGCTAAATTTCTCTGTTTTGCCATTGTATATACGCTGATTTGAATTAGTAGCATACTTATCGCTGATTTAGACTCAGAGAGTAGCTACATCTTATGGAAATTATCGTGATTTTCCGAATTTTTCACTAAGTGCAGACAAAATAAAGTTTTTACCAAATATTTAAGATGCAAAATTAAATTTTCATTTTTAAGCACAAATCCGGAGCATAATTCAGTTTCTTTATTTCTTTATTTCTTTATTTTCATTATAAATGAAGTTCAGATTTATATTTTGTTGGTCTTGTAAAAACAATATGAATTCAAACAGTTAATAACATATCAGTTAAGAGATTTATGGCAGTCACGCCAGTAGAAAAATTGTGGCTAGAGAATTCGAAATACGAATTCTACCCTAAACATAGGATGAATTATTCATATTTACAATACATTATTCCTTTTTCATTTTTACGCGACGTATTACAACGTCATTGATTTGTTAATTCAATAATCTCAAATGAATTTGAAAAATCTTCGGAACTTAATGATAATATTTTTTCAATTCTTAAAATAATAGAAAACTTCATTTTTCCAGAGACCTCTTTTTTGGCACTAAAACTATTTGAAGTTAAAATTGGGAAAGAAATTGTATGTCAATCACTGAGTACGATTAGAAGTGTATGACATGTTAACTACGATATTTATTTACAATTCAAATACAATGATACGTACTTTTGAAATTAAAGCATTTGTACCGATGAGAAAATGTATGTAAAAACTTCTACGCATTAGTAATGAGTATTTTGAATGAGTCATCGGTTATTAGATCGACGTTTCTTCCGAAGTCAATTAAACTTTAAACAATCGGTGGCTAAAAAATGCATGCAAATTTCATCAATCATAAACTTAACATTTTGCTCCATGTTTTTGTACATTTTGTAGAATTATTTAGCGCTGTTAAGGAATATTGTTCATGATAATTGTTTAAGAAATATTTTTTACTACGAGACTATGGAAGATAAAGAATTGCTGTAAAAATAATTTACATCTTCTTGAGTACATGGTTGTCCTTGATTTTTTCCATATTTTTCGGAAAAGCATAACTAAGGAAAAGTGTTTCCCGATCGCTCCGCCCATTTTGGATTTAAAGTAATAAAAAAGTATTTTCGAATGCTTCCAAGCCCTGAGTTTCAGGACATAATAATAAATTTCAAAACATTAGTCACAGATCACAGCTCATTTTAAAAATTATTTTTTTCTTTCCGAATAAATGATTGCCCATTTTCATGTACTTCTGAAATGAAAGCAACAATCCACACAAACGACTTGAAAACATGTATCAGTTTTTCCTTTTTTGTTAATAACAAAATCTACACAAAAAACTTGCAGATCAAAGATAATAAGGATCTTATTAGGACATCCTTACGAAAAATAATTAGAAAACATTATTGCCACTAGTTTTTTTTCCAGCAGAAATCCTAATTTGACGGTACTATATGTATTACAGTGTTTTGTAGTGTATCTAAATTCCCCCTTCTACACGAGATTGACCGCCAACAACCCTTTAACATGAAATCAATTATACTAAATACCATAACTCTAAATGTACCTTCAGGTAATGTCTGATGTATTCAATTCTGTGGAGCCCTTAAAATCTATGCCGTATGCAGCCGGATTTTTTATTAGAAGCGCTCGCGTTCGCCTGAACATATTCTCAGGGTAGTGGAAAGGTGCAGAAAATTAAAACTCCCGAACGTAGCTTGTTATCGGCAATAGTTGATAGTTGATAGTTGAATGGTAAAACTTTATTAATATTGCATATGCAATCAGCATATTTTGTAAGTAATTTTCAGTCATAACTTTCGTATTATTATATTTCCTGCTTTCTTGCTGTTATAAGTCTTCTTGCAAAATTAAATATGCATTGAGAGCGAGCTTGTATCTCTAGGTCTAGGATCTATAAAGATTTTTGGACAAAATAATTAACATTAGAAAACATTAGGCTAACCTTTAGCACTAAATGTATCACTTGTCTTAGGTGTGGCTAAGATTTTTTTGTTGGCATTAAGGTCGATATTATTCATTTTTTTGTGTTCTGCAATTAATTTTTCAAGCATATATTTATTTTTAAATAGAATAAAAGTTATGTTTTTTATGTTTCGTCCCGGTCTGACTCACTGGACTCATCAGTAAGGCTCTGTGAATCAGTCCTACCCTTTATTTTTTAATTGATCTAAATTCATCATAATGTATATTAAAAAAAAATTAGTTTCTTTTGTAAATTTCATAAATTATGCTTTCAATAATATAGTTCATCTCAACCACGTATAGGGGTTGAGACTTAATATAATTGATATAAAATTTGATTTTCTGAAAATACAACAAGTTTTTTTAAATTTCATAATGTTATTCTGGCCACGGATAGGGGCCAAAACTTAAATTAAACGATCAATAATCACCAAGTTGAAAAGAGATCATTATTATTTTAGTGTGTTGATTAGTGAAACAAAAAAGGAAATTTTAAACTTATTCTCGGTCATTTTCACCCTTCTCCTTCTCTTCCCATATTTTCATCCAAGCATATTATTCTTGTTACAACTGTTCAAATTGAGGCTTATTTTGAACGTCGGTGAGTTATGACATATAATATAACAAGTATGTGCTTATAATGTTAACAAGGTGCTTTAATGTCAACATGTGCTTTACCGTGTGATACAAGAAAAGGTTTTCTGAAAATTGAAAATTTCGCCTGATTTTTTTAGCAAACTATTACCAGCAGACAATTTTCCTCGGTTACTGATGTACTGAACAAATTATTATAAATTTCGAAACGCAAGGAAAATTAGCTTAAAACAAGTTTAACGAGTTTTCTTCAAATGTCACATTAATCAATAAGATCGTTCTCTAGTTGTCACCATTATAAACTTTTGTTAATATCTCATTATCGTACAGGGAATAGCTATGCCAATAGAATACATTTTTAGCGAAAATCGGTTCATGGCATGAACATTTTTTGAGAAATCAAATACACACTGTGGTAAAAGGATTTTTTCAAAAGTTGTGAAATTTAACTAATTACCAGCGAAATTTTACAGATTGGATTAGCGAAAAGTAAGCCACCAGATATCAGTAGAAAATCAGTAAATCGATTATAAGTTGAGATATTTTCTAATTTAATAGTGTAAAACAACTACTTGCCTGATAAAGATCAACAAAATCACTCAGGACTATATATAATAATTAAAAAGGTTCTAAAAATAGAAAACCTAAAAAATAGAAAAGTTTAATGAAACAATGCGATGGTGTATGATTCTCAACTCTATTGAAAAAATAAGAAAGTCCGAGAAAGTCATATTGTGAAATTGTAAAGGTGACGTGAACTGTCTCCAAAGTTAAGAAGAATAAGAAATTTGACAATGTTAAAATGACAATGGATCAATGGGCTCAAAATTAATTTTTTTAAAGATTTTTCAAAATAGTCTTCGGTTGTACATTTTTATAATTTTCCTTAGAAAATTGCAATTAATTGAAACTTGATGTAAAAATGAATTGCTCTTTATGAGGATGAAGTTGGGCCCTTACAAAAGTTTACTTTTGCTTTATAGTTTTTTTTTATCGAAAAGATACTTTTTTGCGCCTCTCAGAATCAGAATTGTTAAAACTCCACTAATTACCAATGAAATTGTGCAGATTTGATGAAGGATAAGTGGGCCACAAAAATTATCGAAAAATTACTAATTTGATTAGTCAATATATTTCCTAATTCAGTAGCGTAAAGCAAATAATTGCTTGGTAAAAATATATAAACTTAATTAGGACTGTATATGGTAATAAAAAAAATGTAATAAAAAAGGGAAAAGTAAAAAATTGAAAAATTTAATAAATGAACGCGAAGGTGAACAATTTTTAACTCTATTAGAACAATAAGTTTGCCCTATTTTGAAATTGTAAACGTGACCTAGCCTGTTTCCAGTTTCGAAACGATGCCTTTTGATTTTTTGTATAAAGTTGAGAAACAAAAGAACTTTCCTTAATTAAAATATATCAAAGGCTATAAATTAATTATCTATATTCAGTCCCCACCCGCTACCTTTCTGAAGAATTCTCTTCTTGACTTTCAAAATCTGTTACGGTCGTACATTTCTCTACTTTCCATAGAAAATTGAAATTATTAAAGGAGGCCTGGATTCATAAATGAACATATTGTTCAAAAGGCTGCCAATAATAAATGGCTTATCGCAGAAGAAAACGTGAAGACATTGAAAAAAATGGTATAGTTGTCCCAGCTAGAAGAAAATATAGCTAAAAACTTTAAACTTGTGTGGAAGATTATTAAAAAAATTCCGAAAGAATCAATTTCCGACTTAGAGGTTTGTTATTTATCACAATTTTTATCAATACTGAAGCAAGAAATTTTATGAAGAATAATCAATGCTATTAATGGTAGTTATAGTGTTTGCAATAGTTTTAGGGAAAACCATGACACCGGTTGGCCTGGACAATTTTTTAATAACAAATAAAAAGTCTAGACGATTTCCTCTTAAAAATAGCAGTATTTTAACAACAATCCACAGAGGGAAGTTTTAATTCAATCGGAAAATTTCCTTTTGCCTTCAAGAGATCTAGCCTGGATATAGACAATGTATAAGATTTAAATTTGTCTGAACATTACATTCTTAGGTACAACTGTTAATCCTACGAAAAATGAGAATGACGCAAAAAAGTTTAATTTTCACTCAGAGATGCTAAATAGTATATTATGCACCTAGAGAGAGAAGAGGGGCTTTTTCGACGAGTGTATGTTTTCAGTATAAGTCGTAGGCAAGCGCGTAGGGCGAGCCTACGCCTACAATGCACTTACGTGCATTGTTTCTCGTGATTGTCTTTCCTTAAGATCTCCTTTCGTTAACCTAATTTTTTTCTCACGTAATATATTGAACTGAATACTGACAAAACGATTGACTCAAATAGACGAAGCTTTTGTTTTTCCTAACAGATGATTTTGCTACAATCAAACTAAAACTATAATAATAAATACATTGTACCTATATTTTCTTTTGTAAATAAAGAGCTAAAAAAATTAGTAAATATGAGTTTGGTATACAGATTTCCCACAGATATCTGATGTGCACTTTATTGCCAAAAAGTGATCCTGAACTTTGCTTTTGCATGTTCGTAAGCACAAATTTTTATTCAGGAATACAATCCTAATTTCCAACTTTGGTGACTTCAACTGCGTAATATTGATTGGAAAGATTATCATCCTTATATTGATCCTTCCAAGAGAAAGATGGCTAAATAAAGTTTGTCAATTCAAATTTTACAGTAGGAAAAGTCAATCGCTTAACAGTAATGGATTTTTTGGAAAATGAAATAGTAATGTTTTAGCGTTTTACTAATGGAATAGTAAAGCAATCACAAGTTTAGTTTTCTAAAGTCATTTCGTGAAAATATTAACTAATTATTATTTATTGATTCCAGTTTCTAATCAACTAGTGACCATTAGTATTCACTGTTTTCCAAATCGAATTGTGTACGTGTCATTTGCCAGGTGTGTGCTGCTGTGTGAAATAGATTAAGTTTGTAAATAATAAAAATGTGTCCCTTCTGATGCAATAACTCGTAAACACGTTATGTGGTAAAGGTTTCGCAATATTCCATCATTACTATTCAAATAAAGCTATGAAAAAGACATACACTCGTAATTTTTCATCAAACTTTTCTAGTAACGTATGCCATTCCTTTAAAATTTATTACTGATGTTAAAATTGTGTAATAATACACATACACATGTGTTCGCATACATACATAAATACATAAATGCATACATATATGGTTCAAAGTTTGTCATAAGAACCACCGCAGGATTTCGCCGGGAGCGGGTGCTAATCTGAAAAATTGCACCCGCTCCCAGCGAAATCGCGGTAAAATTCCAGCTGTAACCACGTCTCACGACCGTGAGATAGGTGGTTACAGTATGCGACAAATTTAATACGATGATCCGACAAAAGTCTCGTGCACCCTGAGGATGCGCAGCGACTCAAGGACGACCGCCTTCTGTATTTTCCTCGCAAGTGTCTCAGCATTTTGTTGACATGCAGGGATGCTTTTCAGGCTATTGCCCAGTAAAACTTTGGCACCTCCAAGAGCGCCGATGATCAAGACGATTAGCTCAACAGAAAATTCCGGGTATAACCATCACAACTCCCTTATAAGGTACCTTATAAGGTATACCTCTCTCTCTCTTCTCTTTCTCCTTGGCTGTGACGTTTTTTTTGTCAGCTGGTGCCGGAAATTCGATAACGAACATGGTTCGTTCCTCGAAGTCCAGAAGAACTATGTCAGGCCTCAAGTGCGCAACAGAAACAATTGTGGAGAATATGAAGTTCCAGTATATGCGGCACTTCTTATTTTCGACAGTTGACTTTATTTCTCTCAGAGCGTTTAGTGGAGAGGTATTGGGGCTAATGCCATAAGAGTGACAGAGATGGTTATAAAGCTCTCTCAGTGCCGCATTCTGCCTTTGGATGTAGGTCGTTTCCGCATGAGTTGGACAACTAGACAGTATGTGTCCTAGATGCTCGGGGTGAACATGATACGCTCTGCAGCTATCATCGGGAATGTCTTAGCTCAAAATGTGGCGACGGTATGCTAGAGTGTAAATGACACTGTCTTGACATGCAAAAATGAAGCCCTCCGTGCCCGACTTCAATCCGGGTAATCTCAGGAAAGCAAAAGTTAGCTCATACGACATTGACTGATCCTCCACATTTCTGTGGGAGATGCCGTGGATCCTCTTGTCGAGGAGCTGTTAGTGGAAGTTTTTCTCCTGTGCTTTCTTAATCGGGTCCTTCAAGAGTGAGTACTCGAGATGGATAAGATTTGATGCATTTTGCTCACCCGTGATATTGAAGTTAAGGCCGAGTGTTTCAGCAGCCTCCTTCGCTGCTCTGCCCGGGTAAAAATATTTGGTCTTGGTTTTGTCTTGAATGTCTTCGATATCTCTCGAATATGTCTCCAAGACAGTGATATCTGGCTCCGTCTCACCAGCTAGACATTGGAGATATACAGACTTTGCTTGCATTTATGACTGTTGACTGAGTCAAGACAATACCAGGTTGACTTGTTTCAAGACAAGAAGTTTAAGTCCTGATAAATATAACGAATTGCTCTTAAACAAAATTATATTGCCAGTTTGTGGCTTTAACATTTGCCAGGGTCAAAAGTAAAGAAGTTTTAGTTTGTAAATTTTATTGTCCATTATACTCCGGCCTCTATAAACTATGGACCCCACCGGCAGGGCCTGCCATTTCCAGGAATCAGGTAGCTAGGTGAGGACCAAGCAGTTGACATCTGCTGAGGATTAAAATTTTACAACCGACAAAACTTGTAATTTTGTAATAAATAATTTTTAAATAAGAAATTCGGAACCTGTCTGTCTCAACAACTGCAGGCATCTAAATTTTTTGATGAAAAGATTAAAACTGTCATTTTCTAGAAGTATCTAGTGAACTGTTGGAGATAGAAAAAAATGGACAACATTTTTAGATTCGCCATGCAAACAATATAACTATTGCAGACAAATGAAATTATTAACACATAAACAATAAATACCATGAAGATAAATAATATAAACATTCTATCAAGTTTAAAGCGGATTAGTGATGACCCTCAAGACATACATTTTTGTCTTTAAGTCAAAAATATTCGTCCTAAGACATCAAGAATAGTCTGGTTCCGTCTCACGTGCTAGATATACAGAATGACTTGGAATTGTCATGGATTGCTCTTTACCCGAGACAAAATCAAGACCAAATATTTTTACCCGGGTGTACAGATACGCTCCTTTGCCCACTTCATCATGCTTTTTGACCATTTTAAAAAGAGAGACTTTTACATTTGCAACTATATGTGTTGTACCCAGAATAATCCTGTTGTGAAGACATTCAAGATTCCGTATTACACGACCACTTTGCGGCGTGAGATGTGAATTCGTGGAACAGAAGACTTAGGGTGTATGCTTTTGTTCATGTGCATAACCTTTCAGGATCCGATATCGAGGGATTTGAGCTCGTCCTTCGTCCATAGAACTACTCCAAATGAATAGAATGCTACTGGGACGGCAAGAATTTTCGTTGCAGATACTTTCTTCCTCGCCGACAGTTCGGAAGAACATATCCGTCTGATGAGACGTTTGTATCTGCATCGGAGAGTATCCTTTATAGATGTCACGTCCTGAATGCGGCTCTGTGGCAGGCCCAGGTATGTTAAGGTCTCTCCAGCGCAAAGGTGTCGTATAGCGTTTCTGTCAACGAGCTCAGGATCTTCGGGGATGCCATTAGGTTTTCCTTTCTTCAAATTAACCTTGGCGCACTTCTCTCACCCGAACTTCATTCCAATCACTTGAGTGTACTCTCTCCCAATTTTCAGGGCTGGATGTAGTTTCTCTTGATTTCTAGCATAGATCTTAAGATCATCCATGTAAAATACATGAGTGACCTTATGCTTTCGGTTTCCAGGTATGCTGCAGAGATACCGTTCGAATTGGCGAAGTGCGAGAGATAGTGGCAATAATGAGAGGCACAAGAGGAGAAGGTTCATAGTGTGGCCCCGAAACACACCTCTCTCAAAGGTGATACTGTTAGTGATCACATGATATTTTCCAGATGAGATAGTAAGTGTGGTTTTCCGAAGCGGCCTTAATCTCTCAATGCACCTCACGATGTGTAGATGAACGTTTAAGCTTTCCAACAGACATATGATAAGTCTACGGGAGTTTGAATCGAAAGCATTCCGGTAATCAATCCAGGTCATCGATAGAAATCGCTGATAGGATGCTGCGTCTTTACAGACACATCTATCGATGAACAGGTTCTCCCGATATCCTGCTACGCCTTTCTTTGATCCGCGTTGTTCATACATCTCTCGTTACACATATCCAATTATCCGAACAATCCTATCATTTAGGATAGCTGTGAAGATCTTATACAGTGTGTTCAAACAAGTGATTGGCCTGTAATTCTCAGGGGCAGGTAATTTGCCCGTCTTCGGCAGAAGCACTGTGCACCCTTCCACCAACCACTCCGGAATAGGCTCTTCCGACTTCAGATATGAGGTGAAAATTCGGGCGAGATGCTGGTGGGTTGAAGGAAACTTCTTCCGCCAGAAGGTCTTGATACCATCTGGTCCCTGAGCGGAATATTTCTTCATGCCTCTTAATACGTTTTTCACCTTCTCGGTAGTCATAGGTGGGCATTCATTCAGGTCTTATGAGGGCATTGCACAGCTCCTTGAAGCTATTTATGTTCTTTGAGCCTTCTCCAAGTGTATGTTGAACTTCGTAGACTGCTCTCCAAAATGCTTCAAGTTCCTCTGGTTTGGGCGGATGGTCGACAGTAACTGGAGGGCCTTGAAAGAGTTTAGATGGGTCAGATAAAAACTGTTGGTTTTCTCTGACCCACCTCTTTCTCCGCTCTAGACTTCTCCTCACGTTAGATAGTACCCGTATTCTGTCAACAATATGCTGCCTGATGGTCAGTAGCTTCGACTTGCTGATTGTGTGATGACGGATCCGCAGTTAAGTAGTCCATCACACACCGAATGCGGGATGCGTACTGTTTTGCCCAGCCTATCTTCGTGTTGAGTTGATGTAATCGTCTTTTGGTCTTATGATCAATTGGTTCTGTTTTACGGTTTGCATCTGCCAAAACTCTCGCTGCATTGTACACACCACAAGTGATAGTCCAGAGATAGAATTCTTCGGGAAAATCTCCACGAAGCTCGTCACTCAGTTCAGCCAGATCTTTGGGCTTGAGAGAAACCTGAATGTTGATGTTTCTCCAGGTCATGAAGCATCGTTCTTCCTCTATTGGATGCCTGTTCGAGGTTGGTCTCAGTGTGGCTTCTCTTTCTCTGTTGCTGGCCTGTTCTGGCTGCGGTTGAGTAGGCGCTCCGCTTATATAACCCCTTTTCCGGAAGTCCTCGGTACGGTTTCGCAGACGTTTATGCGCAAAATCCGAGGGCTCTGGGTGTTTCTCGCACCACAGAGTATGCAGTCGCGCCATGTAACCTTTTCGTTCAGGGGCCATACTGGCATCATAGCACTCCAGCAGGTCGTCCATGAGTCGATCCGTCCATTCAAAAGTAATGAGATTTTTCCAGTCAATCGCATTGACTCTGTCCTGATTGGCTCCCCCAACTCTAGTGTAGTCGGCATTGTTGGCCGACCCATTGTCGGGAGCCCTGCGCGTTCGATTGTTTTGAACCGCGCTTACTACAATTACGCATGGAAGGATAAGGCTTGGTACAGAGACCCTCTATCCGCAAGCCTAAGACGCGTTCAGTGGCTTTGGCATAGGCCCTTCGGTTTGGTTCCCAAGAAATGAAAACCGATTCCCGATGGTATATCCTCAGAATATTGAGCAAACTAAACACAAGCATGAAGAACATGGGCCTCAAAATTAACGTAAATAAAACAAAAATCATAGTGATTAAAGGAAAATGTGAGAAAACAATGTGGAACATTGTTCTAAATGATGAGAGATTAGAAAAAGTTGATAAGTACATATATCTAGGTAGCCTATTCACTGGTGACGGGAAGATGGATGGGGAGTTAGATAGACGCATACACGAGGGTCTGAAGGTTATCGGTAGAGCAGGGTCCATTCTCAGAAGTAAAAATAGATCAAAAAAAGCTAGAATGGCAATACATAATTCTATATTTGTACCGACTGTGCTATACGGTAGCGATACATGGACCTGTCAAGAAACGGATAAGAGTAAAAGTAACGCGATTGGCATGAACCCTTTGCTCACAATTTGCGGGAAAACACTGATGGACAAAGTGAAGAACGAAATAATTCTTAAAGAATGTGCTGCTAAAGAGACAATACTTGACACATGGGAAAGAAATCATGTAAGATGGTTCTGGCATGTTGAAAGAATGAAAGGCGAACGTCTAAAAAAACAAGTGTATAAAGGTGAAGTAAATGGCAGTATGCCCGAAAGAAAAGACCTTGGATACTAAGGGCTCCGAGTCGGGAACCTCACATAACAACATTGTGAGGCTTTTCAATTGGGATAATCGCTAGAGAGATTGGTACGCAACCTGGGTCGGAGCAGTGTTGCGGAACGAACCTGCTATTTAAATAAATAGTACGAAAATTCTAGATCAATCTAAAAAAAAATCTATACCTTCTTTCCAACACTACTATTTTCCAACCAAGCGAGTCACGCCTACAACGAAAGGGAAATGGCTTGATGGTATAATAATAGTATTAATTAATTTTGGGTGATACTTTTCGTTTAGTTTTTTTTATATCTTTGTGAAACGTTTCCTGCCTTCTTGCTGTAATAAGTCTTTTTTACAAAATCATTAACTGAAAGGTGGCAGTACAGACTTACATAACCAACAAAATCAGTGTTTTTCAGGAGAACGAAAAAACCTTCTGTAAAATCTAAAACACCATTTAAAGGTGAGACAAAAAACCATGTTCGAGATGACGTACTGCTGATTAAAGTCCATATAAATTGAATTAGAAAAAGTTATCTAGTTTTGAGGAAACAGATCTGCGAGTTGACGAACTCAAAGTGACACTGACCACAAATTGGAACATGCTAGGCTGCGGATTGCGATAAAAAATGTAATTTTCAGTCTAATTTAAAAATAAAAACTTAGTCCCAAGATATTGAGTTTCTGAATGAGGGTAAAAAAGTTTTTGTTCAAAAAAGTGAAACAATTCCGAGTAAATCGTCGAAGAATTTTGAGATTACGATTTTACAGGTTTTGAAAATCGGTTTACGGTAGCGATTGGAAACTGAATTTTCAATTTTTTATGTTAAATAAAAACGTGCTACCGAGATATGGGAGAGCTAAATGAGAAAAACAAATGTTTAATACAAACAAATGATTCAGGTTCCGAGAAAATCAAAATTTAGTGTGACGGTGTCGTACTGAGAAAGACGATCATTCGGCGGAAAGGAAAAAAAATATCGTGAAGGGAAGAAGCAAAATTATTTGTACGCTGACATACTACGATAAAATATAAACTAAAACTCAAATTTAATTTTTCTCATTAGTGTATTAAAAAATGGAAATTCGAACCAATATTTTGACCACAAGGTGTATTTGATTTTTGAAGATTTTTTTTATTTAATAAACACATTCTCGAAAAAATGTTATTCAGTTCTGTACTGCCACCCTCCAACGTAGAACTACCAAATTGGACTGAAGTGTGAGTCTACTAATAACAATTAAAAAAATTAAATCTGAAATTTTTGTTTGAATACGAACAATTGTTTGATGGTTCAAATAGATTATATTTATTAAAAATTTGAGCAGGGTCTGTTAATATTTACATGTGCTTCTATAGGCACACAGGAAAAATTGGGTGTAAGAATCATTGCAGGTAACGAGTGAAACGAGTTTAACTCCAGCTAGATAATTGATAGAGGGGTAAGCTCGCGGTGGCGAATAGAAAATTCTTTCTTACGAGTTTTCCTCGTACCGAGTTTGATATTCTCAAGTCTGTAGGAAAAATATAGTAATTTTGTAATTTAATGAATAACAAACCCATTAATTCAGAACAACTAAATTGAACCTAATTATGGTAAATACAATATACATTTAATATGTATACAGGGGCTAAACTCAATGTAGAAAAGATTGCATTATCGACAAAATCGAGTGCGAGTGTGACTGGCCACAGAAACAATTTTTTAGTTTGGGACATCAACTAGCAAGATGAACGATATTGAGGATCAAACAGTAGCATTAAACACATGGAAGACAAATTGATTTTTAGATATTTTTGCCGGCGGTCTAGGCTCTATCCTTAAAATATGCTTTTTAAAAAAACCGGTAAAAAAATGACCAGTACCGGTAATTTTTTTTTACCGGTGCCGACCAGTTTTTTACCGGTACCGACTTTGTATACACAACCTTCATATATCCCAGCCATTATCTAATTCTTGACAGGAATTATTATCTCTATTTTGGTGATGAAATAGAGTAAGGAAGTAAGTCGTTGCGTAAAGTAACGTCTTTTATTGTTAGAAGAGAATTAAATAAACAATCAGTTTAGAGATGTATTGCAGAAAAGAATAGAAAAAATGTGGACAGAATATTTGCAAAACATTGCAAAAAGCAAATTGTGAAAATTTAACTACAAGGAGGAAAAAAGAGGAAACAGCAAGAATCAAAATCATATTTTTATTTACAGTTAATATTCCCTTAAGTGTAATATTTTTGTTTGCTTGAACTATTTTAAAATGCGATTAATTAGTTTTCTAATACTTCGGACCATTGAGTGTAAGGACATAATAAGTAAAATCAGATCAAAAAGTGGTATATACAGCAATGAAATATTACATCCAAGACGCGATAAAGAAAACGGTCTCGTTAATAAACCAATTCATAACTTTAAAAATATTAAACACAGAGGGTTCAATAACAGCTTCATTTCCAATATTATTTTATTCTTCACAAATCACTTATTGCGCATTCTTATGCGTTTCTACAATGAAAGCAGCAATTCACACAGATCTCTTAACGAAATGTATCAATTTTTCGTTTTTGTTAATAACAAAAAATTCACATCCCTTGCAGGCCAGAGGTTTTCAGGATTTAATTATGTCGTCCTTGAGAAATAATCGAGAAAAAATTACTGCCACGGATTTGTTCTAGTAGAATTCTAAATTTGACTGTAATATAAGTATGAGGAACGCAAATTAAAATCATGAATTGCATTTAATTTTTTAATCTTTTTATTTTACACAATTTTTAAAAAGCATATTTTTTATTTCTATATAATATAGTGAATACAACCTTACGAAGTGTATCCAAATTTCCTGATTCACAGAAGATTGACAGCCACTAACCCTTTATATAATACTAATTACCCTAAATATCACAACTCTCAACAAGCCTTCAGATACGTAATGTATGATGTAGTCAATCCTGTGCAGTTCCTAAATCCTTCACCGTCTGCAGGCGAATTTTTATTTAAAGCGCATGCATTCGCCTAAACTTGGTGAGGGGAGTGGAAAACTGCAGAAAACCAAAACTCCCGAGCGCAGACGGTTACCGATAATAGATCGATGTTAATAGCGTAACGGTAAAAGCTGTATCAATTACTGGAGGATATATTCTCTAGTAATTTTGGGTCTAGATGAAGGTCTAGCAGCTATGTGTAATGAAATGGGGTTACTGGCAGAGTACATTTGAAAAGGATCCGTTTCTAACTATGGGCCACGTTTTAGGATCTCCTTTAAGCACCAATGTATCACCATTACTAGACATGACGAACCATCGTCGACCCATTCCAGAATGAATAGTATAGTCATTAATTAATTTAACTATTAAACAAAATGATTAACTTGTTTCAGATCAACACTGTATGACCTAGGGTTTTTCCGTTTGCTTACATTTTCTACATTATGTAAGTAAAGTCAAATTAAGCGAAAGAAGGCGCTCTGTCAGAAGAGATGGCTGGTAGCAATTTTTTTATTATCGTTCGAAGGGACGCCCTAATGAAATCCCAAAACTCTTCGGCATGCAAGTTTTGTACAATTTTTCTCATTAACAAAAAACAAACTAGCTGTGAATTCGATCTCGAGTTTTTCCACTTTGTTTGCATTTATAATTATATGGTGCTCATTTCACGAGCACTTTGCTTCCCGTTATCAAATGTATTTGATTCCTCATAGATGAAGCATTAGTTATTGTTTTCAATAATAGACAAACCAAAGTATTCATTTTGATCAATTTTAAAATAGAAATTTACAAACAATGCAAAACTACAAAATAATACAACAAATTTTTTTAACACGAAGACAAATCAGACAAATCAAATTTTGTATTGGAAATGAAAATTTTTCTAGCTGGAAAAGGGAAGGGAAAAGTTCTGTCGCACCCTATCCCTTTCCCAGCTTGATGATTTCTTTACAAAAATTGTCGGAATTACCCTGTTCGAAAATTTATGTTCAAGAACTCTTTTCTATTTATACATTAAATTTGATTTATGTCGATGAAAAAAGTTTTTCTGTTTGAAACAGATGATTCACATATTATAAATGAGTATAACTTCCTCAACCTTCAATAAAGTGTATTAATATTATAGGTCAATCGATTCGTCTCGAACCAAGTAATCTTTCATATTGTTGCATTAATTATAAATTATGCTAATGAAAAAAAGTTTTACTATACAAAAACTGTATTTCCAAATATTGTGCATTACCATAACTTCCTTACTCTTCCATTAAATGTATATTTATATTATCAGCCAATCGATTCGAGTTTAATCAACACATCTTTTCTCTTCTTGCATCAACTTTGAATTATATTGACGAAAAAAGTTTTACTATAAAAACTGATTTTCAAAATATATAAATTACCATAACTTCCCTACTCTTTAATAAAATGTATTGACATTCTAGGTTAAAATCGATTCGTCTCGAACCAAGGAATCTTTTATATTCTTGCATCAACTTTGAATTATGCTAATGAAAAAGGTTTTACCATAAAAAACCGAGTTTGAAAATATTATTGAGTGCTAAAAAAATGCAATAAATATTTTTCGAAATCCTTCAGTCAGTTTCAAGATATTAGTTCACAAAGAAGCGTGACATCCACACACACACGCCTCTGTGACTGAGAGTTTAAAAGTTATGAAGTTTTTAATAACCGCGACCGTTTTCTCTATTACATCCTAGCTATGATGAATGTTCATTTTGTTACAGACAACTTTAATCTTATTTTACTTGTTGGTTGAAATTTGTATGTATTTCTATAGTATTTGCAACAGTCCACATAAACCTGTAAAAAATGTACCAGTTTTTCGTTTTTTGTTAATAAAAAACTGTTCTCAACACTTGCAAAACGGAGGTTATTAGAATTTGATTGTGACGTCCTTATGCATAATAATTATAAAAATTAGTGCTACTAATTTGTGATAGCAGAAATACTAATTTGACTGTTATGTAAGTATCAGGAACGCAAATTAAAAGCATGAATATCAATCAATTTTTCAAACATTTTATTTCACAGCAATTTTCAAATTTTATTTTTTATTTGTACATATAATAAATGCAACCTTACTAGGTGTATCTAAGTTCTTCCTTCTATAGGAGATGGACAAATACCAAACCTCTAAAATAACCCCAATCGCACCAAATATCCCAACTCTCAATAAGCGTTCAGGTAATGTATGATGTACTTAATCCTATAGAGTCCTTAAATCCTATACCGTCTGCAGCCGGATTCTTATTAGAAGCTCTTGCATTCGCCTGCACTTGGCCAAGGGAGTGAAAAACTGCAGAAAACCAGAACTCCCGAGCACAGACGGTTGCCGATAATAGTTCAATGCTGATAGTGTGATGGTGAAAGATGTATCAATTACTTGAGGATATATGCTCTTGTAATGTTCGGTCTAGATTTAGGTCTACTAGCTATGTGTAACGAAAGGGGGTTGCCGGCCGGTTACATTTGAAAAGGATCCGTTTCTAACTATGGGCCACGTTTTAGGATCTCCTTTAAGTACCAATGTATCACCATCTCTAGAAATGACGAAATATCGAACACCTATTCCAAAAAGAATAGAATAGTCATTAATTAATTTAAATATTAAACAAAATCATTAATTTGAAACAACTCAATTGGACTGAATTGTGAGTCTACTAATAACTTATTCAAGAAATTGAATCTAGAATTTTTGTTCTTGGGTTTCAGATTGTGTTTAAATACAATTTAAATTACCATCTACAGGATTTGGAACAATGTTCATAATGCCCGGTCCTGGATTTTCGACTATTCCAAAAGCAGTTCCACCTCGGTACATTATATCACCATGCTGAATTCGGGGAATCAATAAAGGACGTCGCACTAGTGCACGTAGCCGCTTGTTAACTTTCCGTCGTACAGATTTCGATATTCTTTCATCTGTAAGAAAAATAATGCCATCAAATAATTCAGAGATTAATGAAATCATTAACTCAGAACTCAGCTCCATGAAAGAAAATTTGGAATTTTTTTCTGAATCCGAACAATTTGCGATTAGTTCGAAAAAATTGTATACACACATCCTACGATGTTTTTTGTACGTTTCTTGAATACCCTATTGAAAAATCCGACGTCGGATACGTCATCGGTAACGACGTCGAAAAGTACGCCGGAAACAAGGTCGGAAACGAGATCGGAATTTGGGACCGTATACGACGTCGTTTCCGGCGTCGTTTACGACTTCGGTTCCGGTGTCAAAAAAAAAAATTTAATATGTACCTATAACAACGATAGGGAATAATATTATTATGTAAATAAATTTATAATTTGTATAATTCATCACGAACATAATGATAAAAGTGAGTTGCAGGGAATGGTAAGCGCAAATTATTATGGGCAAAAGAAATATGTTTTTTCACGATTTATTTTATTATACAAATAATTCTTACATAATAATAATAACTTAAATATAATTAATAAAGTATAATATAATAGTGACTTAAATTTTTTAGACGCAAAACATTTTTCTATAGTTATTTCGTCGATAACTTAACTCACACTCTCTTAAAAAATATTCATTTTTATTTTGCTCTAATAATGTTTTTTTTTTCTCATAGTACAACACTTGAGCTTCAAGACCTTGTTAGACTCATGCATTTTTATAAATTATAAAGAAAAAGAGATGTTCTCAGTGCAAAATGCAATCTTAAATGGAGGACTCTGGCCTTGTTTTGTTATTGTTCCTGCCACAGGTATATTGTCAAAGTAACCGAAATGAGTGGAAATCACTATAACCATAGGGGGAACTCCCGTGCCCAGACTGAGGGGCTCGGCATGGATCCCCTGTCGAGCGACAACTCGTGAACAATAAGTTCAGAACTATAAACATCAAAATTTTACAATCGAACAGTGTAGAATCCACACTAGAGAATACGTATTTTTGAAGCAAAAGTAAATTTTTTCCCATCTTTCTGTCCAGTTTTCCATGGATGGAATTTCCATGGTTGGAAATTTACATGTGTGGAGTTCTCCATGGCATTCACGCTGGCTGCGCAGCTCCTGCTAACTAGCGATATTGAAAAAGTTTGTGTTCATATGCTGTTAGATAATACCGAGTACGTCTGTTCTGTTCCAAATCTAAGTTACTATTAATATTATAATTATTATGTTATAATTATTTGTATAATAAAATAAATCGTGAAAAACCATATTTCTTTTGCCCATAATAATTTGCGCTTACCATTCTCTGCAATTCACTTTTATCATTATGTTCGTGATGAATTATACAAATTATAAATTTATTTACATAATAATATTATTCCCTATCGTAGTTATAAGTACATATTAAATTTTTTTTTTGACACCGGAACCGAAGTCGTAAACGACGCCGGAAACGTCGTATACGGTCCCAAATTCCGATCTCGTTTCCGGTGTCGTTTCCGACCTTGTTTCCGGCGTAGTTTTCGACATCGTTACCGATGACGTATCCGACGTCGGATTTTTCAATAGGGTATTCAAATATTCAATGCAAATATCATCGAAACATCTAGAAAACATCCCACAATAGATAGGTATATAGAAATTTCCATATATTCAACAGATATCCCTAGGATATCCACAGGATATCTCATCCCAATTTCTTATTTTGCCAGATTTGAAATAATATTTATTTAGCGGTCGCTATGGAAGTTATTATAAAACTTTCAGGAAATATTACTTACTTCTAATAATTTTTTCAACAATTTCTTAACCTATTAAGTTTCATGGCAGACCAACCGACATGTATTAGACAATTTTTCTCTCAGCCCTATTTCCTACGTTGTATAAATAAACAGTTACGTCGTACGAAACTTGTTTAAGCCTTCATTATACTATATAACAAATAGGGTTGAAAACAAAATCAGCTAACACATGGACTCTATGTCATTTTCCCCATAGAATCGAATAGTATTATTAGCTCTTAAGTAATAGACATTTTGTTTAAAAAATGGTTCGAACAATCGAAAATTTAATTTCTTCGTTTATTAGCAGTCATGTTTTATTTGAATTTTATCATCACAATATTAACTTTTTTGCTATGTCCTTCTCCATTGGTCTGCAAATTAGGATTAAAGGTTAAAAATTGTCTATAAATTTATAAGCTGTTTCTGATTCTTTGAATTATGATAAATTTTCATTACAAATACGATTCTGATAATGAATTATAACAATTTTTACAAGAAATAACTTTTTTCTACAACAAAATTGATATACTAGAGTACCTTTTAAAATAAATGGTTGATAATAATTAAATATAATTTGTAATAAAATATTTGTGATTCCCGAATCTGCCTTCATTACTTCTGAACAAAAATAAGTTTGTTTAAGAAACTCTTTTATAGATGAAAATCATATCGTTAAAATGAATAATTTTGTCGCTGGGTTTGTTTAATAATAAGTAGTGTTGAATACAATAAAAAATGAAAAAATTGGCTTCCTTACGTTTGTAATGAATTTGATGCAAAGTGTTTATGAAAAAATCTTAAATCATCTTAAAAGTGCATAACTCGGCAACCAGAAGAGGCTTCCAACTTTTTTTTCCTATGCACAGGAAAAAAAAACAGGCTCAAAACCAAAAATTCAAATTCAAATTTGTCTGATATTTTTTTAGACCTAATTTTGAATTGTTTTCGGCTTCATTTTTATAGAAAAAAGTACTGAATTCTACATATTACCTATAAATATGAATAAAATCACACAAAAAATAACAAAGTTTTATTTTCAACAAAGAAACGTCATCCGAATGTTCTGGAATACAACTGAACCATACTTTGTTCATATTGAGCAATACGAATATTGTGAGCAATTCAATAGCTTTTCAGTTTTTATATTCATCAAGGAGCGAACATAATTAAAGATCAAAATGTGTTATTGAGAAAATAACCTTTCCGACTTTCAAGAAAATCGCTTCTATCGATAGCAACTTTGATATTCCTGACCTGGTACCTTATTCGAGTAACTACTATTTTATAAAACAACTACCTGGTCCAAACGGAGGTATGAATGGAATTATCGTTCCATAATCTTTTTGCCCATAAGGCTCTTCATTGAACCACCATAATCCACTATGATATGTTAACACATACTGCTTATTTTCTGGATTTTGATTACCATTATGAGGTGGATGTTGATTCATTGCTTCTGTGAGGAGAAATATAAACTGTATAGGGATTTTTTGTCGACGAATTTCTTTAGCAGCTCCCTAAGTCATTGGCGTGTGTGTGTAAAATTGTTTTAACATATCTTGGAAAAAATTCAGTTAAAGCTGTGATAAAGTATTGTAGCACAATTTAGCTTTTAATGAAAATCATTTTTCTCCAAATATTAGAATGAAAAAAGGGCAGGATACAGATGATTTGCGTTGAAAGTAAAATTTTTCAAAAATACTGATTAAAGTATGAATATCCAATTTATATCCTGTAGATATCCCATAGAAATATTTTTTGGATGTTTGCTGGATCTCCATACAATATCCCATGTCTCTTGGATGTTGTGTATTCAAATATGGTCGAGTATCCTGTTCCGGCAAAATATGCCAGATTTAATTTTCTCGTCCGTCATATTTTGTCGCATTTCAATTTTCTATTCCGGCATATATTACCTTGTACTAAATAGAATTTTAAAGAATTTATTATGAATTCCAAACGACTTATTATTATTTCCAAACAATTCTACATTAATTGCAGCGAGTTAAGAAATTTATGTTTGCGAAAATATGTCGGCAATAGAAAATTAATGGGAGATTTTTATGAGAGGTGGAGGTTATGTGTCATCTATATATATATATATATATATAATATATATATATATATATATCTCACGGATGTGAGACGTGGCCATAGGTGTATTTTACCGCGGTTCTACTGGGGGCCATTGACATTTTTTCAAGATGGCAGTTGCTCTTAGTGGTACCCTGCGGTGGTTGTTTAACTTTGTTTTTAATTATATATATGTATGTATTCCTTGCCGGATCTCAATTTTCTCTTCCGGCATATTTTTAATAACGTCATAATTTTCCGTAAATTATCATAAATTTGCAGAAATTTCCACAACTTTCATAGATTTCCACAAATTTCATATCAACAAAACTCATAAATAAAAAAAAAACAATAACTTTCAACAAATTTCTTATATTTTCATAAATTCAATAATTTTGTCAAAAATTTCACAAATTCCCATAAATTTAAGAAATTATGGAAATTTATCAAACTTTTCATACATTTTTGAAATTATGGCAATGAATGGAAATATATGATAATTTGAGAAAATTTTAGAAATTCATGGTAATAGATCGGTAACTTTTGTGACCAGTCACAGGGGTGCCTTCCCGCCCCCTACCCTCACGAGACGTTGAAAAGGGGTAGGGTTTTAAGCCAACAATATTTCTGTAACCAGTCGCAGGGGTGTCTTGCTGAAAGAGAACATTAAGAACCGGCAAAATATGTCGGAGAGAAAATTAAAATCCGGCAAAATATGCCAGATCCGTATACGCTACGTTTAGATATTCAACGTACATATAATTGAAACATCGAGAAAACATCCCAGGATACTGTATTGATATCCCAGGGATATAGACGATTTTTTATTTCCATGAATGGAATAAACTATTTGTTTTATATTATTTGCTCAACTTAAGAGGAAGAATTTTTTTATTTAAATGAAGTGCTGGCAAAGATCTGAGGAATTACTGATTTACAAACTTTGATTTATAACGTATCTACAAGGTACTGCTACTAAATGAAAAAAACAAGAATTGATTACATACGTAATCTATTTCACCTTACTATTTTAGTATGCAACTACGCAATTACTGTCATGCAACAGACTTTTCCTCATGGAAAATTTTTATTTCAAAAATTGTTGGGTTACTGAACATTTAACTAAAACCACTTGAACTTTAATTAAAATAAATTTTTTCTTTGATGTAACAAATACCTGTTTCTATTAAAAAGAAAGACTTTTGTTGGAGCAAAAAATTATGTTTGGAATTTAAATAAAAAAACAACTACCAACAAATTTATTTTAATCAAATAAACATTTCCTTAATCGCATAGCAATGCACAAAGTTGTTCAGTTCCAATTTTTTTTGTTAATCGAGGATAGATTCTTCTGGGTGTATACGTGTACTGACAAAATGATTTTTTCGCTAACATATGTTACAATTTAACTTAACATCTATTTCTTTCCGTCTTTTCATTTAAAAATCTTGCGGACAATGATAATAGTATATCACAGAGAAAAATGTTTGATTGCTTGCGAATGAAACAAGCAAAGTTTAAATGTAGTTTATTTGGTTAAAACAAATTTTATCGACATGAAGATATATTTAAATTAAAGAAAAGCTACATTTGTTCGAAATAAAGAATAAATAGTTGTTTGATGTAAGATATTCCAATATGTGCTTGATTTGGAATTACATATTATATCCTACTTACGAACAGAATTAAGAAACATCAAAAAAATGAAGAGTGGAGTACAAGTAAAAATATTCATTTTGCTGGAGACAAATAACTAATTTCTAAAGAAATTTTCGAGCTCTTCCTGATAAAGCTTTGAATATGATTTCCTTCCATAAATCCCAGCCATTATCTGATTCTTGACATAAATTAGTATCTCTATTTTGGTGGTGGGATGAATTAAGGAAAGTAAGTCGTTGCGTAAAGCAACGTTTTTTATTGCTATGGAAAAATTAAATACACAATCGGTTTAGAGTTTCATAGCCGAAAATGATAGGAATATATGGAAAAAATATTTGAAGAACATTGCGAAACTCTAGTTGTGAAAATTTAACTGAAAACAGGAGAAAAATGAAAACAGCAAGAATAAAAATCAGATATTTCTTTACAGTTAATATTTCCTTGGAAATAATATTTTCGTCTACTTGCAATATTTTGAAATGTGTTTAGTTAGTTTTCTGATGCTTCAAACTATTGCGTTTAAGGACCACATAAGTAAAATTTGATCAAAATAGTCTTCAAGTGAATGAAAAATTACAACCAACACGTAATGAAGAAAAGAGTATTGTTAATTAAGAAATTCATAATTTTGAAAATATTACACACAGCGTGTTCAACGACAGCTCATTTTGAATCTTATTTTATTCTTCACAAATCACTTATTTCACATTATTATGTATTTTCAAAATGAAATCAGAAATTTACATAAACTACTTGCAAAAATGTATCAGTTTTTCGTTTTGTAATCATAACAAAAATGTCACATCATTTGCAAGCCGGAGGTTTTCAGGATTCTATTAGGACGTCCTGAAGAAACAATAGCAATAAAATAGCTGTGAAAATTTGTTCTAGTAGAAATCCGAATTTGACTCCACTATGAGTATTAGGAACGCCAAATAAAAACACGAGTTGCATTTAATTTTTCAAACTTTTTATTTTACAAACATTTTTTTTATTGTTTCTTTTTTATTTTTACATATAGTGAATATAACCTTTCTAAGTGTATCTGAATTCTCGCTTTCAGAGGAAATTGAAAGCCACCAACCCTTTATATAAATCCAATTACCCAAATATCCCAACTCTCAATAAGCCTTCAGATACGTAATGTATGATGTACTCAATCCTGTGAAGTCCCTAAATCCTATACCGTCTGCAGCCGGATTTTTATTAGAAGCGCTCGCATTCGCCTGAACTTGGTCAGGGGAGTGGAAAACTGCAGAAAACCAAGACTCCCGAGCGCAGCCGGTTACCCATAATAGCTCAATGTTAATCCTTTAATAGTGAAAACTGTATCATTACTTGAGGATATATCCTGGAGTAATTGTTGGTCATATTTTCCGTATCATTATGTTTCCTGCTTTCTTTCTGTAATAAGTCTTCGTACAAAGTTAAATTTCCAGCGAAACCAAATATATATCTATGGAACCAGGATCTATGTTTTTGAACAAAAAATTAAAATAATAGGAAATTAGGGTAACACGGCGCTTTTTGAAATTCGTGACCCTAAGCCCGGTTTTTCTTGCCGGATACATCTACAGGGAATCCGTTTCTGAGTGTGCGCCACTTCGTATGATCTCCTTTGAGTACCAACATATCACCAGGCCAAGGATATTCTGGATAATGATAACCTGTTCCAGGAAGGAAAATATAGTGATTAATAAATTTAAGGCTCATGTAGGGAGTAATGCAACGTATGAAACTCACCTGAAAAGCAAAATTCGAAATGCTAGCGCAAGGAATGATCATTGGGGGACATGGAAAAATGATTATAATTCCACTATTCCAGTGATAATTTTTATAAAGTCCTAATGAATTATTGAAAACCATAACAATCGTATCTTATTAAAGAAATAAGTTTTCATAAAAACACTAGAAGAAATAGAAATACATTGAATGTAAGATCATGATTAAAAAAATTCAAACAAAAATTTTTCAGATACCCCCCTGACTTTTCAAAGCAGTTGCCTGACTAACGGTTGATATTCTAACATTACCCTCAAAACATTTGTAAATCGAAACCCATCAGAATTTTACTGAAAAAACTCCGTGCATATTTTTTAATCTTATAAATGGGAACTTGAACAATTTTAAAAAATGCTCATGATTTTTTGAGCAGGTCTGTCGGATAACTGTTGTTGTTCTAACATCCCCTGTAACATAGCCTTGGAAACACACGCAGTTAAATTCGTTTCTACGAAAGTGGAAAAATTGGGAGAATATTCATCCATCTTCTTCTTAGGAAAATAGGATCACTTTCGGAAATAATCGAACTGGTTGCCTCTCCGATTTTTTGAAGTGGTCAAAAATCATCATATCTTTCTTAGGTTTCAGAATACCTATCCCTTGTTCAGGCAAAGGATAATCATAATAACACCTCCTCGAACCCACTTGCACAGTCAGATTCGCTTCTATAAAGTACCTCTAAATTCTATATAGCTGGAGAGATTCGCTGAATATTTTCTTTTTTCATACTTCGGAAAAACGGAACATTTTTCAGAGTATTCAGTTATTGCCTCTCTGATTTTTCAGTCAGTTTATGGTTTTCAATAATTGATTGAACCATTATAGAAATTATCACTCCTATGTATGTTGGAATAATTTTTCTAATTTGAATATCGTGCCGGAAGACTATTCTTTTCGGCTGCTTTGAAGATGCGATATTTAAGGAATTTAACATATTTATTGCAAGTGCTGATGATCCGCACGGACTTTCCACTTCAAAAATGGATTTGAGCTTCCGAAAGGTAAAAAATTGCCCACCGATAATCATTCGTTGCGCTAGCATTTCGAATTGATGTTCTTAGGTGAGTTTTTTTGGTTACGTTACCCCCTACATGAGCCTTTATAATGGAACAAAATCATTAGTTGCACTAAATTATGAATCTCTTAATCATTTTTCAAAAAAAGAAATCATTTTTCTCAATAACAAAAACTTTTCGAAGGCTCAAAAAATGATATATGCTAAACATTTCAGCAAAGTTCATTGTTAGCAACATGTGATTTACTATGGTCCAAAGAAGCTTTCTTTTCGGTAAGTGAGAATTTGACATGATGCTTCTCAGCATAATATTACCAGCGGACAATTTGCTTCGATTAATCATGTACTACAAAAATGATTAAGATTGTTTCAATGCAAGGAAAATTAGCCCAAACAATTGTCATTTTTTGATATTTTCTTTAAAAAATGGATATTTTTCGCCCCTTACGGGACGCAACGGATTTGTAAAATTTTCTTAACCATAAGAAAATTGTGGTTTTGGATGTAGGTCGTTCCCGCATGAGTTGGAAAACCAGATAGTATGTGTCCTAGATGCTCATGGTGTGAATGACACGCTCTGAAGCTATCATCGAGAATATCTTGGCTCCACATGTGGCGACAGTATGCTAGGGTGGAAATAACATGGACTTGACATGCCAAAATGAAACTCTCCGTGCCCGATTTCATCCTGGTAATCTGAGGAAAGCAAACGTTAGCTCATGCGAAATCGACTGATCCTCCACATTTCTGTAGAAGATGCCGTGCATCCTCTTGTCGAGCAGCTGTTCGCGGAAGTTTTTCTCCGGTGCTTTCTTAATCCAGGCCTTCAGGACTGAGTACTCGAGATGGATAAGATTTGATGCATTTCGCTCACCCCTGATGTTGAAGTCAAGGCCGAGTGTTTCAGCAGCCTCCTTCGCTGCTTTGTACAGAAATGCCCCTTTGCCTGCTTCTGCCTGTTCCCTGGCCATTTTAAGAAAAGGGTCTTGTCTATTTGCAACTATACGTGCTGTACTCAGAATAATCCTGTTGTGAAGACATTCAAGATTCAATATTGCGCTACCACCTAGGCGGCGTGAGATGTAAAGTCGCGGAAAGGAAGACTCAAGGTGCATGCTTTTGTTCATATGCAAAACCTTTCGCATCCCGATATCAAGAGATCTGAGCTCGTCCTTCGACCATGGAACCACTCCAAATGAATAGAGTACTTCTGGGATGGCTAGCATGTTCGTTGCAGATCTATATAATTCGAAAAAAGAGTGAAAAAACTACCGTAGGATCACACTGAGAGCAACCGCCAATCCAAAAAATGTTAATAGTCCCCAGTAGAACCGCAGTAAATCACACCCACGGCCACGTCTCACGACCCTGAGATGAGTGGTCACAGGACACGAAGCGACCCAAGGATGACAGCTTTCTGCATCAATTTCGTAAGTGCCTTGGCATATTTTCAGCACGCGGGTATGGCTTTGAGGTTACGAACCGGTGATAGTTTTGCACCTCCATGAGCACCTATCACAAGGAAAATTACTTGTACCGAATATTTTGGATACAGTCGCTGCAGCTCTCTTTCAAGGTTTTGATACCTCTGCTCCTTTTCTTTCTTCTTTGCAGTGATGTTGTATTCGGACGGAGCCGAGAATTCGATCATGAATATAGTTCGTTTCTCCAAGTCTTGGAGAAAAATGTCAGGCCTCAATGCGCAACGAAGACTGCTGTCCGAAAATCGTAGTTGCAGAAAATTTGGCACTTCTCGTTTCGGCCAATTTACTCTATTAACCTTGGAGCGTTCGATAGGGCAGATCACTACCAACAGCATAAGAGCGACAAAGATGGTAATAAAGCACTCTTAGGGCCGCATTATGTCTATCGATATACGTCGTTCCTGGCATGCAAAAATGAAACCCTCTGTACCTGAATTGATCCCTGATGATTTGAGGAAAGCAAAAGTGTGCTCCTTTGATAAGGACTGTTTTTCTACATTTCTGTGAAAGTTTCCGTGCATTTTCTTTTCGAGTAGCTGTTGGTGAAATTCTTCAACCTCTGCTTTCTTTACTTCGGCTTTCAGAAGTGAACCATCTATATGGAGTAATGCACTTTCCTCACTTCTGATGTTAAAATTCAGGCCAAGGGTCTTGGCCGCTTGTTCCGCGGCTTTGTAAAAGAACGCTTCTTCGCCAATCATCTCGTGGATCCTGACCATCATTAGGATAATCGCGTAACTGACGAATTGATATGCAAGCTTTTATGCATGTGCATGATCTTACGTGTGGTGACATCAAGTGTTTTAAGCTCGTTCTTCGTCCATTGAAACCAACTCGAGCGAGAGGAGTAGAACTGGAATTGCAAGCATGTTAGTGGCAGATACCTTGTTCAAGGCTGACATTTTGGAAGAGCAAATCTGTATAAGAAGATGCTTCTATCAGCCTCGGAGAGACTCTTGCACTGATGTTGCGTCCTGAATGCGGCCTTGAGGCACGCCTAGGTATGTATTGGTCTCTCCAGTATTAAGATGTCTAACAACCCTTATATCCACAAGCTCAGAGTTCTTGGGAACGAGAGGTAGAGGCAAAAGTGTGATGCAAAAAAGTAGTAGGCTCATGGTATCACCTTGTAAAGACGCCCCTCTGGTAGGTGACATTGTTCGTTGTCACGCGAAAATTTCTCGATGACATAGTAAATGTAGTTTTACAAAGAGGCATCAATCTCTCTATGCCTTTCACTATGTGTGGATGTACCTTCGATCTTTCCAACAAACAGATGATAAGTCTATGAGAAGTTGAATCGAAAGCTTTCCGGTAGTCAATCTAGGCAATTGACAGGACGCACTGATGGGCTGTAGCGTCTTTACAGACGCACCTGTCAATTAGCAGGTTCTCTCGAGAGCCTGCTACACTTTTTTCGAGCCACGCTGTTTGTACATCTCTCGCCATACAGGCTCAATTCGTCGAACAAGATATTGGCCTGCAATTCTCTGGGTTGGACAAGTTGCCCTTTTTCGGCAGGAGTATAGTGCGTCCTACCACCAGCCACTGAGGGATGGGTATCTCCGACTCTAAATATGTGGTCAATATGCGAGCCGAACATTGGAGTGTGCAAGTAAACTTCTTCCATCAGAAGTTCTTGATACAATCTGGTCCAGCAGCAGAAAAGTTCTTGGTGCCTCTAAGTGGTTTTTTTCACCTATTTGGCAGTAATTGATGGACGTTCCTCCTCAGATTTTATGAGGTTGTCACGAAACTCCTTGAAGCGGATGATATTTTCAGTAACTTCTTTCAACTGTAGTGTTTTCGGAATCTTGTACACCTCTCTCCAAAAAGTCTCTACCTCCTTGGGCTTGGGTGGATTTTTGTACTGAAACAGAGAGATTGCTGGAGAGGCGCGATGGGTCAGCGACAAACTGTTGATTCTCCATGATCTATCTCTCCCTCTTCTGTATTCTCCTTCTTGCATCAGATAGCTGTATTTTGTCAACAATATGCGGCATGATTGTCAGCAGCTTTGACTTATTTAGTGTGTGATTCGAGATCTTCAGTTCTTGGGCGAACTTTCGAACTTCTTCCGTGAACGGTCTACCAGATGTTATGTTGTCAACCACACATTAAACACGGGACGTATTCTGTCTTGCTCATCCAATCTTCTTGTTCAGTTGATGCAAGTGTCTTATGGTCTTCCGACCCATTGTCGGTTTTAGCCTTTGACCAGATGTCCAGATGTCGGACTTTTTCGAGATATCTCCACGTGTAGCCTCTCTTTCTCTCTTGCCGGTTTGTTCTGGCTGCGGTAGGATGGTTGGTCTGCATATATCAACCTTTTCCAAAAGTCTATCGGCACGGTTTTCCAGCAGTTGTTGCGAAAAGTGCGAGAACTCTGGGCGTTTCTCGCACCACAGAGCATGTGGTCGCACCATGTGACCTTTTTGCTAAAAGGCCATCTTCGAATTGTAGCACTTTAGTAGATCGTCCCTCAGTCGATCGACCCACTCAAATAATTATTGAGATGTTGCCACTCCATCGTAATGACTCTGTCTTGAATAACTTCCCCAACTCTAGGGTAGTCGCCATTCTTGTCCGACCCATTATCGGGAGCCCTGAGCGTTCCATTGTTTGGAACCGCATTCACAACTGTGTTTGGTCTTTCCATTGTTGTTCCCGCGAGCAGCAAGTGAAATGTCTCGTTCTCCCTTGCAGAGCCCTGCATGCAAGGGTAAGACTACATACTCTGGGAGATCGACCGGTATCCCAGAGAGACGCAGGTTGAGATACCACGCTCTGGTACCATGCAGCTTTCGGCACGGATGCTTACGCCTTGGCTTTATGTTTTTCCTTCAGGACGCGTCTGCTAGCCTGGACAAAGGCTCTTCTTCTCGGCTCATAAAGAAACCAGACAGAATCGGATTATATATATATATATATACATATAATCTTATAATATAATAATACATGAATTTATATGAGAAGCAGGGTAGAGCCTTTTTCCGCAGATAAAATAAATTATGAGGTTGATGAATTTGATCAACCTTATGATCTTTGGCGCATATGGCGTCATTCGGCAATGAATTTCCTTTTTTAAATTGGAATTTTTGCAAAGCACTATATTCAAGTATTTTTTATCTCTGTGCATATTCCTATTGACAATTGTAATTTTTCTGACCATTTTTGCAACTTATGTCATTTAAACTGCTAGTTAATGCAATTACAGTTTTATTAACAATTTTTGTGAATATCACTTTTTCTAATCCCAATTTTTGTATATAACATATTAGTCCTTCCAACTCTGAATGCAAATTTTTGTGTTTCAAGTATGTTTATAATTAATATGGGAAAAGATTTCTTCGTATCTCTGTGTCAATGAATACAATTTTTTCGACTATATACTAGATTGCCATCGAACTCTTGTGAAAATAAATGTTATAATACCAAACCTTACAGCCAATAGTTTCCTTGTGTATATATTCTTAAGTTTAAAGCAAGTTCAATAAGTTTTCTGCAAATTTCATAGTAATCAATAAGACCGTGCTCGAATTATCATCATTCTCAACTGAAGTGAATAACTATGCTAATACACAAGGAAAATGATTGAAAACGAGATTCATATGATTTTTGTGTTTCAGATAATTTACTTAATTTCTTACATATCATTTATGTTGAATATTTGAAAACATTCTCATATATTACTAATCACTTTATACACGGTGATCTTGCAGTTTTTCGGTTAAAAAAGTAATAGGTAATATGAAGTTAATTATCTGAAACACAACAATCATATGATTCTGGTTTTTAATCATTTTCCTTGTGTATTGTCATAGTTATTCACTCTACGATAATGAGATATCAAAACAAGTTTCGAATGTATAGCTGAAAAATAGTTGTTATTCTAAAAATGTTTAGTTACGATAAGCTTGTTTCAAGAAAATAGCTATAGGCGTTATAAAAGGCATTTTTTTGAATTTATAATGGTGATAATCATAGAACAGTTTCATTGATTGATACGAAATTTGCGAAAAACTAGTTAAACAGTAAACATGTATTAGAACATAAAAATGTAGTTAAGAGAATTCTACGTATTTTGTGTTTGATACATCAAGAACCGAGGAACATGTTTTACTGGTAATATCAGCCTGAAAAAATCATGTCGAATGGAAATATCTAATTATTACAAAAAGGAAACACATTTCAATTGTCTATAGAGATCAAAAACTAGGAAGGAAACTGAATTTTTTGTTTTGTAACTCTGATAGATGTCCTAAATGATGGTCATAACAATTTTTTTATTTATTTGTCGTTATGAATGAGAAAATGCATTAAAAGATGAAGATCCTTTTTCGACTTTTCGGTTGCTTTCAACTAGAACATTTTTATGGCAGCACTTAGAGTCATCCAATGGAGTTCTTTTCGGGGTCGAACTTCATTACTTAACTTGTATTTTGATAGACTTGCGGAGTGTTTTCACTTGCCAGAATTAAGCTTTTTTTTTGGACCACCCTAATTAGCTTATATGTATAGGCACTTAACTGCGAGTAAGTACTATTTGATTGAACCCCCCAGTGGTGGGTTTAGAGAAGGGTTTTCATTTTTTTGAGGTGGTGAGTAATCTAGAAGTTACGGTTCCTCTTTAATTGCGGCGCCGGATGCAAGAAGGGATATACAATTATTTTGCTGGAGTGGGGAGGCCCCTGGACTTTGAGAATAAAGTTTAAAATTTTAATTGTTTAAATACGCATTTGTATTGATTATTTTGCTACACATCTTTTTTTTCGAATAGAAAAAGTTGTAGCTTTTTTAGTTTGTGAATTATTTACAAAAAACTGTTTTTTTATCTGAATAAAATATTTCGTGTTTTTTCACTTCAACTCGCGACGAAATCGGCACTTTTCAATATTTCAAAGTAAAATTTATGAGAGCTCTACACTATAGCATCTTCTGCGACTGATGACGTTAGCAAAAGTTGAAATATTCATTGGAACAAAAGTTAATCATTTTTTTCCGAGGCATTGCACAATTCGTGGACGAACAACTTTGATCGTTTCGGCAGTCGAGGGAATTTTGAGCAAGCAAAAACTTTCAGTGAGAAAGTTGGTCAGGAAGGTTCAAAGAAGTTTTCTGGGAATTTTGTTAGCTCAATTGAAATAGTAGTTAACAAACTGTTGATGTTTTAATTTTCCGACGCGATCGATTTTCTCCTGCGTAGGCTGCGCCATGCCGGACAAGGCGTTGTTGCCACATAGTGAAGTGAACTCTGCCTTGGAGTACGTAAGAGATTTTTTAATTCAAATGCAATAAAACATGAGAAATCATGTTTTGATATAATTATTTATTCTGGATAAATTGACCAGTTAATTTACCTAAAATTATTTTTTGAGTCGAAGTTCATGTGTTTATCGAAATAATTAATATTCACTAATTGAAATCTGCGATAAATACAGTGATTCCACTTTCATTTTCTTATTTCAATTGTGTTTATGTGTTTAATTATTACATATTTTTAATTTAATACTACCAAGAATTTAACAATAATGATTCTGAATTATCACTAGCCATTTCGCGTAACATAGAATAACTCCTGATTTTTCTCTGCGACGAAGTTTGTGTATAGAAACGTCTTACCGGTCGGACCACAGCCTTCGCGAGAGAAAATTGATCGCGTCGGAAAATTAGAACAGTAACAGTTTGTTAACTACTATTTCAATTGAGCTAAAAATTTACAGAAAACTTCATTGACCCTTCCTGAGCAAGTTTCTTACTGATAGTTTTTGCCTGCTCGAAATTCGCTCGACTCCCGAAACGATCAAAGTTGTTTGTGCGCGAATTGTGCAACGCCTCGGCGAAAAATTATCAACTTTTGTTCAAATAAACATTTCCAACTTTTTGCTGACGTCATCGGGCACGCAAGATGCCAGTGAATACCTCACATGAATTTTATTCTATAATATTAGGAAGTGCCGATTTCATCGCGAGTTGAAGTGAAAAAACACGAAATATTTTATTCGGATAAAAAAACAGTTTTTTCAAATAATTCAAATACTAAAAAAGCTACAACTTTTTCTAATTGAAGAAAAAGATGCGTAACAAAATTATCAATACAAGTGCGTAATCAAAAATTAAAATTCGAAACTTTATTCTCAAAGGCCCAGGGGCCTCCCCAATCCAGCAATAGTATATTGCGTGACGAGGGTCGAAAGGCAACGATTCCACGAGTGTGAAGTTAGCTGTCCGAGCGAAGCGAGGGCTGATATCACACGAGTGAAATCGTTGCCTCGGCCCGAGTCATGCATACAATTTTTCATACTATCGATAATCGAAAATTCGACTTGAGATTCCTGTGAAGCGGGTCGACAATCGAATTTTCAACCCTAGGGTTGAAAATTTGATTTTCGACCCGCTCCACAGGCATCGAAAGTCGAATTTTCGATTATCGATATTATGAAAAATAATTTTATATCTCCTTCTTGCATCCGGCGCCTCAATTTAGGCGCTAAGAATCGCAGATCGAATTTAGACCTTGGATTTTAGATTGTGTTTTATTAGTTTTTAACTTACCGTCTTCATCAGGTGGACCAAGTGATAAAATGACCCTTCCTGACTCGTCAACTGTTCCAACAGGTTTTCCTTCACGGTACATTATATCACCAGCCTGAGGGCGGGGTACTAAAAATGGACGTCGCCAAGCTTTACGTAGATATTTATTCGCTTTCTGTGCCACACGGTGGGGCACTGCAAACTCTGTATGAAAAATATAGGCATTAATAAATTTAGAGATTAACTAAATCATTAACTTGTAACAACCAAATTTTACTAAATTGTGAGCATACTGATAATTGTTCGAACAATTGAATTTGGATTTTTACGGAATTAGAACAATTTTTATTAGTTGGAAAAATAGTACACACTATAAGAAAAACCTGCATTAACTTTATTGCACATAGATTACAAGATTAAATACATGTATAAATATTGAATATATGATATCTAAATAGTGAAGAATGTTCATAAATGAATTTTCAACTAAAAGTTCATGAAAACAGTTTTAGTTACTTGTACCTGAAATTCAAGTTGCATATTTCTAATTCAAAGGTACTTTAATGATCCAGAATTTGCTAACTGTGTGTGCCGGGTGGCCCCTCAAATATTAAAAGATAATAGTTAACAGATTTAAAGAAAATAGGGCAATGAGAGGGAAATATATTTTTTCAAATATCATTAATGAAGGTAACATATTCTCAAGATTTCCATTTAAAATGTGTGATTTTTAAGCGGAAAAGATAAATTATCAACTCAGAAAGGCGGATTTTCATCAGAAGTGTTGAGTTTTCTTGCTGCAAAGTCGAAGATTTCAATAAAAAATCCGGGTTCCAAACCCGAAAGATGACTTTCCTATTAAAAGATGAATTTTCATTATAAAAGGATGCATTTTCTATCCGCAAATGCAAATGTTGATACTAAAATTCAAATTTTCGTTCAAGGAATGATGACTCCATAAAAATACAACTGAATTTTCGAGAAAATAATAGAATCTTTCACCAAAAAGTAGAATTTTCAACCCAAAGAGAGGGATCACAAACCAGAATATGATAGTAGACTTTTCAAATAAAAATGAATAACTTTTTACAAAAAATATGTCTTTTCGAAAAAATAGTGGAATTTTCAACAAAATAATTCAATTTTTACCCAACTATCAGAATGTTTACCCAAAAGAGATAAATTTTGGACCAAAAATATAATACTGGACTTATCAATTAAAAAGAAGTAACTTTTGAACATAAAAAATGAATTTTCAACCGGAAACATTTTTTTTCTACCAAGAAATACATTTTTAATCTAAAAGGACGAATTTTCTATTTGAAAATACGAATACTTGACAAAGCAGTCAAACTTACAGAGAAATCAATTTTCTACCGAATACAAGAAATTTCAACTAAAAAAGATTTATTCTGAGCCAAAAAAATAATAATGGCCTTTCCAACTAAAAAGAATGAACTTTCAATGAAAAAAGACGACTTATCTACAAAATGTAGATTTTAGATCCAGAAGGACTAATTTTCTATCAATTAAGATAAATTTTTAACTGAACTGATGAGTTTTCTACCAGAACCCGAGTAAAAATTTTTCGACTTGGTTTCGACTTGAATTGCCCCCAATCAAGACATGCTGAAGTCGGAAAGTTCGACTCCGGCGTGTCTCCTTATTGAGACGGAGCCAGACTTCGATTTATGTTTTGGAGACTAGCTTCTATGTCATCAAGGCATATATTGATATCTTAAGTCAAATTTTTATGACTTCAAAACGAGGGGTTTATAACTTCGAGTATATACCTGTCCTGACAAAAAGGGTCATTCTGTCTGTCATAAAAACTAATCTTTGTTGATAATTAAGCGATTTGATATGTTTTCACACAATATATATATTAAATCAATTCATTTACAGATTTTTATTTGTATTATACTTGTTTGATGACGATACCGAACATTTTCTCTGTTTTTACGTATTTCCAACTTCACAGGTTTTCCTTATAGAAAATTCGAATTTTAATTTCTTTGGAGAAGAATTGTCAGGTTTATACTGATTCAGACTCACAGATTATGTACTTTTCAATTAAAAGTAACTAATTCCATAATTATAAAATTTTTCGTTAAAGTATTTCAATCCTTCGCATCCGTTAACCGTCTCATTTCTGAGTCCAAAAAGTCCTTCTTCAGACAAGTACACGAAATCACCACGGTAAGACCGTAAAAGTAAGACGTCATGTTATGTCTCGACTCGGGAAGAGATGAATTCTGAACCAAAAAGTCCAAAAATATAATAATAGACTTTCAGATTAAGAAGAATTGTAATTCAACCAAAAATACTTAAATTTTCTTATTGCGTTCTACTAATTTAGTTTCCATTCAAGCGATGAATCGAGAAAAAAGGAAAAAAGAGGATTTTTTTGAAAAAAAGGAAACAAAGAGGAATTTTCTCAAAGGACGGAAAAGAGGGAGGAAAGAGGAAAGATTGTCAAGTCTAAGATTGAATAAATCGCGGCAAAACTTATGCGCGAGGAAGCAAGTAATGTTATTCCTGAATATAAATTGTGACGTTCAGCAACAAAAAAGCCTATTTCGTCAATCGAAGTTTAGGAGATATTCGCCTTCAGGTGACGCATATGACCTTAAATATAAATTTTGAATTTTCGATAGGAAATCATACTTCAATCTGTGCTCTATTCAGTAACATTATACTTTTGCGTCTCCGAAATGACCGGAAGCTTATGGCACTCTACAAATTCAAATCAGTTTTTCTCAAAAAGTAGGTTTTCAATTTTTTTGCCAAAACTTTAGACTGTTCATTTTTGAACGTAACATTAATTTTTAAATCCTAATACAAAATTAAATTCAATGGAATAACAGAGATGGTTGATGACACTGAACACGATTCCAAACTCATTTTTTTTCCGAAGAGCTAAGCAATATGTATTGCAAAGGAAAACCGAATCTGAAAAATAACCGGTTTTCAAAAAAAATTCCAGCTTTTGCCCGTTCCTCAAAATTACAGGCTAGTTCTCGGTTTTCCAGGTCAGTGGCCATCCTGAGCATGGTAAGAATTTGAGCAAGGTCGATTAATTCTAACATGTGCCTCTAAGTACTGTAGTTCAAGTAAATACTATTTTATATAAGAACTTACGTGCTCGATCAACGGTATTTCCAGGTGTGAGTGGAAGATCCCCTGGACCGAAGTCTCCATAAGGTTGTTCACCAAACCACCAAATTCCATGACGAAATGTTAGCACATACTTACTATCTTCTGGCTTTTGATTACCATTATGAGGTGTCGGTCGATCGGTAGATTCTGTAAGAAGAAATATATACTGTATAGGGATTTTATCAAGGAATTTCTGCAGTGACCCCCAAAGTTATTGGCGTGTGTGTGTAAAATTGTTTGAAAATATGGGAAACTATTTAAGAGAAGGTCACCAGAAATTTCTAAACGTTGCATGTAATTTATAGTAAATGATTGAGAATAGTAATTTACCCTGTGGGAAGACTTAACTATTCATTTAACTACTTCTGTTTGAAAATCCTCGATGAAATCCATTATTTAGTTGCTCGTTATGTTTTTAAAAAAATCTGAAGGTATGTTTCCTATATCTCTCTGTTTTCGAATAGTTTATCGCTTCTGGTAGAAATATTAGAATCGAGGAGAGCACACTCAATGAATAATTGGAATATTTACTTGCATCGAAAACCATTTTGACGACAAATAGTACAGTTAATTGCTTAAACTTTGATTATGAATGTCATGTCGTTGGTTACAATGTTCAAGATCAGCTTTTTTACCCCGCTCTTTTATTTATTTTTATATCTCGATAAAATCTTCCAATTGTGTTATATATTGGGCCGATTATTAAGGTTAAAGTTTCAGGATTTTTTTGGCATATTCCATCCCTATGATGGAAATGATTCAGTTCAAGCTTTAAGAAAGTGCTGTAACACAATTTAACTCCTAATGTCCGAATGTTCGAATGGAAATAGGCTAAAATGGAATGAAAAAAGCGTGGGAGGTTAGGTTCCACAAACCTTTGAAAACGTTTTAAGGTTTCAAATATCAAGGAGCAAAAATGTAAAATAATTAAAAGATGCCACTAAGTATAAAATTTTCATTGAATTTGGATCAAATATCAACTACACCAGAGTCCCTCTATAGTAGCTCCCTCTATAAGGGACAAGTAGGTCGAAGGGGACGACAGGGAGGCGTTTGTAAGGTGAGTAGAGTTGCGATGTTTAAGGTTCGGCGCTATAAGAAGCCGCAAGCAAGAAGGAGAACGAGAACGTTTGGTATATTCCCGAGATAGTCTCTTTGTTGATTAAGGCTCATGTAGTGGGTATTCCAACCTACAAAACTCACCTCAAAAAATTGGTTTCGAATGCTGGCGCACCGAAAGGATGTCAGCGGGCAATTTTTTTCCCCACAGGAATAACATATTCATATTTGAGGCGGAAAGTCCCTGCGGAACGTCAAAACTCGCGATAAATATTAAAAAATTAAAAAATAAAAACATTTTTCAGCGATCGAAAAAAAATAAACAGAAACAGTACAATCAGCGCCGCGTGGTGTCTCGATCAATCACTAAATCGATTGAAAAGGACTTCTGGCGCCATATTCAAAATAGAAAAAGCCTTGAAACATATGTAGGAGTAATAATTCTTAATAAGTTATAATATATTATTTGAAAAACGTAACAAATAAATATTATCTTACAAAAATATAGGAGAAAAAGAAGGAAAAATATATTCAACGCAAAATACTGACTGATAAAATAGATAAATAAAACTTGCAACATTTTCTTCTAATTCTGAGTTGTTCTTATAACATTCCCTTCACACGACCCACACAGAAGAAATAATTTACATATAGCTGGAAAAGATTTGGTAAAGATTTTCCAAATTTGTAATTAGCAAAAATAAGCATTTTCCATAAAATGCAATGTTATTGTGTTTATGATTTTTTTTTTTCGGAGAAACCTTAGGCTATATAATGTGCAACCAACACCCCACAAAACCCACCCACGCAATAGAACTCAACTGTAGAAAGCTGGGAAGACCCGGTAAATAGTTTCCGATCTTAGTCCATGAGAATATAATCATTTCTCTAAAAAATCAAAGTTATAGCGACTTTGATTTTTTTAAAAGGTCCTTGGATTCTGGATTATTATTATAACATCCCCAAGAGTCCATCCACCCACAAGAAATAAATTACATGCGGCTGTTAAGATTTTGTAAAGATTTTCCAAACTTGTAATTAGCAAAAAAAAGTTATTTCCACAAAATGCAAAGTTATTGTGTTCATGATTTTTTCAGAGAAACCTTAGGCTACATAATGTACCCCTAATACTCCATCGAGCCCACCCACGTATTAGAAATGAATTCTAGTAAGCTGGGAAGACTTGGTAAATATATTACTGTATTATTCTTTGACGAAAAAATAACATTTTTAGAAAAAGTCGAAGTCGTTGTCTCTATGATTTTCTGATATGATCCTCAGTCAATAGATTGTTATCAGAACACCCATACAAACCCACTCTCGCATTAGAAATCAATTCTAGAAAGTTTTCCAGACAAGTTTTTTATTATTTATTCCGAAGACATTCTGACTCTTATGGCTTCATTCCAAACCTGAATTCGAGTTGGAATTCACAGGCTCAAGTCAATCAGACTCCATTGTGGCCGCTGGTCATTATGAAAACGATTTTAAATTTGTGTTTTTTCACCCTACTAATCAGAGTTGATTTTCAAGACAAATTTTTTGTTATTTATTCCAAAGACATTCTGACTCTTATGGCTTCATTCCCTGGTCATTATCCCTGGACGAAAATATGTACAAAAATACATTTTCATTAATAAATAAATAACAAAAAAAATTTTGGTCATTCTTCATTTAATCTCCACCATAACAATTAAGAAAAAAGAACGGATTCAAATTGCGATGGCGATTGCAGTGTCGTAACTTCACTATTATTTATAATTACGTTTAATTAACTTACTTAGTAAGTAATTAGTAATGTGAAAAAAGACCAATTTAAAATCGTTTTCATAATGACCAGCGGCCACTATTGAGTCTGATTGACTTGAGCCTGTGAATTCCAACTCGAATTTAGGTTTGAAAAGAAGCCATAAGAGTCAGAATGTCTTTGGAATAAATGATAAAAAATGTGTCTTGAAAATCGACTCTGTTTAGTAGTGTGAAAAAAGACGAATTTGGAATCGTTTTCATAATGACCAGCGGCCACAATGGAGTCTGATTGACTTGAGCCTGTGAATTCCAACTCGAATTCAGGCTTCAAAAGAAGCCATAAGTGTCAGGATGTCTTAGGAATAAATAATAAGAAACTTGTTTCGAAAACTTTCTAGAATTGATTTCTAATGCGAGAGTTGGTTTGTATGGGGTGTTCTGATAACAATCTATTGACTGAGGATCACATCAAAAAATCATAGAGACAACGACTTCGACTTTTTCTGAAAATGTTTTTTTTTCGTCAAAGAATAATACAGCAATATATTTACCAAGTCTTCCCAGCTTATTAGAATTGATTTCTAATACGTGGGTGGGTTTGATGGAGTGTTAGGGGTACATTATGTAGCCTAAGGTTTCTCTGAAAAAATCATTAACACAATAACTTTGCATTTTGTGGAAATAACTGTTTTTTGCTAATTACAAGTTTGGAAAATCTTTACCAAATCTTAACAGCCATATGTTATTTATTTCTTGTGGGTGGATGGACTTTTGGGGATGTTATAATAATAATCCAGAACTGGAGGGCCTTTTATAAAAATCAAAGTCGCTATACCTTTGATTTTTTAGAGAAATGATTATATTCCCATGGACTAAGATCGGAAAATATTCACCGGGTCTTTCCAGCTTTTTACAGTTGAGTTCTATTGCGTGGGTGGGTTTTATGGGGTGTTGGTTGTACATTATATAGCCTAAGGTTCCTCTGAAAAAATCATAAACACAATAACATTGCATTTTGTGGAAAATGCTTACTTTTGTCAATTACAAATTTGGAAAATCTTTACCAAATCTTTTTTAGCTATATGTAGATTATTTCTTCTGTGTGGGTGGTGTAAAGGGAATGTTATAAGATCAACTCAGAATTAGAAGAAAATGTTGCAAGTTTTATTTATCTATTTTATCAGTCAGTATTTAGCGTTGAAAATATTTTTCCTTCTTTTTCTCTTACATTTTTGTAAGATAATATTTATTTGTTATGTTTTCCAAATAATATATTATAACTTATTAAGAATTATTACTCCTACATATGTTTAAATGCTTTTCCTATTTTGAATATGGCGCCAGAAGTCCTTTTAAATCGATTTAGTGATCGATCGGGTCACCAGGCGGCGCTGATTGTACTGTTTCTGTTTACTTTTTTTCGAACTTTGAAAAATGTTTTTATTTTTTAATTTTTTAATATTTATCGCGAGTGTTGACGTTCCGGAGGGACTTTTCCCCTCAAATATGGATATGTGCTTCCTGTGGGGGAAAAAATTGACCCCTGACATCCTTTCGGTGCGCCAGCATTCGAAACCAATTTTTTGAGGTGAGTTTTGTGGGTTGGAATACCCACTACATGAGCCTTAAGGTTACTTCCAAGACGGCTACTATAGAGAAACTCTAGTGTAGTTTTTTACATTCTCATAATAAGAAGGTACTGGTTTTATGTAAAATTTGACTTAGTCGGTTTGCATTGAATCTCCACGTTTACAGACCCCCTGATTCAGAAAAAAACTTTTTTTACGAAGGTGTCTGTCTGTCTATAGTCTGTAGTCTGTAGGCACGATAACGTTCGAAAAAATAATCAGATTGGATTTTGCTTCGGCACACATTATTAAGGCCTAAATAGAAAGAACAAGTTCGTTAAACAGCTTTTTTGGATAAAAATTGAAAAAGTTAGAGTATTGTGAAAATCTTCGAGAGCATTTTTTCTTAAGATTTGAGAATTCTATGTACGGCTATTCATAGTACTCGGAAACTCGAGCAATTTATCCTTATGACTTTTTCTGAACAAAAAACTACCGGAGTTGAATGGACCAAAATTGTGCACCTAAAAAAGATCTACAAATGTGTCGTTATTCACTTTTTTATATAATGCGCAGTTTTTGTTTTATTCGTCAAAAACAGCATTGAAAATACAAAAAATTGAATTTTTAGACGAATAACACAAGCTAAAAAAATCAAATTTTTGGAAAAACAATGCAAGGTACAAAAACAGATGAATTAACAAAAATTGTGCATTCAAAAAAGATTCACAAACTTGTAATCAATGTTTGTTGTAAGAATATATTCAAAATGAAAAAAAATAACTTTTTTGAAAAACGGCACAAGCTAAAATAACATTTTGACTAGTAAAATTTGTCGCCTAATTTTTCTATTATATTCATTCTTTTTTATTCTTCATTCGAAATTAAATACAAATTTAGTAATTTGTATTTGAAGAACATATAACACGAAGCACAAAGTGCGTTATTTAATGTATTTCGGAGCGCGACGACCAAAGCGCATGACAATGTGTTCCTTAAGGTCGACAGAACCGTAAGTAAATAAAATTCCTTTTCAGTCTAGAATAAGAACAAATTCAACAATCACTTCATATGTCGAGGTTTTCGTAATTTTATAATATTTGCAAATAAACTTTTTCTTTTCATCAAAGTGGAACACAAAGTTAAAAAATCTAGAGGAAATGCGCGTAAAGCACGATTTAAATACGTCTGTGCAATCTTTGATTGGAAATGTAACTATTATGTTCAAAAATTATTTCTTGTTGTTAAAATTTGCTTTTTTTACAAAAAATTCAATTATTTCAGTTGAAGATTTATCATATTTATAAGTTGAAATTTCATCTCGTTGGTTGAAAATGTGAAAATGTAAGTTATGTGTTTGGTCGAAGATATAACTTATTTGTTTTTTGGTAGGAAATTCATCGATTTTATTCAAAATTCAACTTATTGGTTAAAAATTCTTGTTTTTGGGTTGCGAATTTAACAATTTGGTTGCAGTTTCTGCTATTTCTGGAATGAAAATAGTTTTTGGTTCAAAATTCAACTATGTTTTCAATGGGGATGGGGTCAACTTTGCACGTAGCAACTTTGCACGTGCCCATCTGTGCACGTCGATGGCCAGACGGACAACTGTGCACGTCGTTGGTCAGACGGACAACTGTGCACGTGCCAACTGTGCACGTGCCAACTGTGCACGTGCCAACTGTGCACTTGCCATCTGTGCACGTGCACAGTTGTCCAAGTGACAACCGTGCACGTCTAAATTTCGATGTGCACAGTTGTCCAAGTACCATCTGTGCACGTGCACAGTTGTCCAAATGACAACTGTACACGTCGAAATTTAGACGTGCACAGATGGACTCCTGTGCACTTTACCGTGCACAGATGTCCCTTGACTAACTGTGCACGTGCACAGATGTCCCTTGCCTAACTGTGCACGTGCACATATGTCACTTGCCCAACTGTGCACGTGCACATATGTCCCTTTCCCAACTGTGCACGTGCACAGATGTCACTTGCCCAACTGTGCACGTTTATGTCCTTACGTAAGGGTTTATACGAGGGTGATCCTCTGTATCTATGTATAATAAATTTTTAACAGTTAAAATTATTAAATCCTGGTGGAATGGAGCGTATCAACTTTCTTAATGTTAGTTTGAAAATATTTCAAATATTATTTTTAAGAAATTATTCTTTTCAAATTATTAAAGATATATGAAAATCTCTCTTTGTTCCACCTGAATGCCTCCAATTTGCTGAATGCCTTGCTTTCTCTGAATTTCTTCAATTCTCTGAATTCCTGGAAATCTGTGAATTCTTCGAATTTTCTAAATTCTTTGAATTCTCTGAATTCCTTGAACTCTCTGAATAACTTGAATTCTCTGAATTCCTTCAACTCTCTGAATTCCTGGAAATCTGTGAATTCTTCGAATTCTCTTAACTCCTTGAATTCTCTGAATCCTTGAGTTCTCAGAATCCTTGAATTCTCTGAATTCCTTGAACTCTCTGAATTACTTAAATTCTCTGAATTCCTTGAATTCTCTGAATTCCTTGTATTCTCTGAATTCTCGGAATCCTCTGAATTATCTGAATCCTTGAATTTTGTGAATTTCTTGTATTCTCTGAATCCTTGAATTGACTGAATTCTTCGAATTCTCAGAATTCTCAGAATTCTTTGAATTTTCTGAATTCTTTGACTTCTCTGAATCCTTGAACTTTCTGAATTCCTTCAATTCTGTGAATTCTTCGGATTCTCTGAATTCTCTGAATTCCTTTAATTCTCTGAATTCCTTCAATTCGCTGAATGCCTCCAAGTCGCTAAATGCCTTGCTTCCTCTGAATTCCTTGAATTCGTTAAATTTGTTGAATTCTCTGAATTCCTTGAATTTGTTGAATTCCTTGAATTCGCTGAATTTCTAGAATTCGCTGAATTTCTAGAATTCGCGGAATGCATTTAAATTTGCTGAATGTCTAGAATTCTCTGAATTTCTTGAATTCTCGCAATTCCCTGAATTATCTGAATAACCTGAATTCTCTGAATTCCCTGAATTCTCTGAATTCCTTGAACTCTCTGAATTACTTAAGTACAACCCTTACGTAAGGAGATAAACGTGCACAGTTGGGCAAGTGACATCCGTGCACGTGCACAGTTGGGAACGGGACATCTGTGCACGTGCACAGTTGGGAAAGGGACATCTGTGCACGTGCACAGTTGGGCAAGTGACATCTGTGCACGTGCACAGTTAGGAAAGTAACATCTGTGCACGGCAAAGTGCACAAGAGTCCATCTGTGCACGTCTAAATTTCGACGTGCACAGTTGTCCAAGTACCATCTGTGCACGTGCACAGTTGTCCAAATGACAACTGTACACGTCGAAATTTCGACGTGCACAGATGGGCTCCTGTGGTCATGGACGTGCACAGATGGACGTGCACAGTTGTCCGTCCGGCCATCGACGTGCACAGTTGGGCACGTGCAAAGTTGCTACGTGCAAAGTTGTCCGTCACCCTTTTCAATGATCATTATTTTAGTTAAAAATTCAACTCTGTGGTTTAATTGTGACTGTTGGATTAAAGATTCGTCTTTTTTCTTGTGAAAAATTATTTTTTTCCTAAAAATTCATTAACTTGAGGTAAAGGTTCATCATATAAGTTGAAATTTCATCTATTTGATTTGAAATTCAAGTAATTGGTTAAAATTAACATTTTTGTTAGAAATTCATATTTTCCGGTAGAAAATTCGACTGTATAGTATAAAATTCGTCTTTTTGTCTTCCAAACGCAAGAATTTGGTTAAAATTTGTTATTTCCTGACTGCAAATTTTGGTTGGTAAAAGATTCAACTATTTTGTTTCTTATTCGTCTTTTTCGTTTAAAAATTCCGCTCTTTTGGTATATATTTCATCTGTTTTGGTTAAAACTGCAACTTTCGGTTATCACTAAATTAGAATTAGTTACAAATGTTACAAATTAAAATATCTTTTTTTTCAATATCAACTATTACATTCATCTCTCAAAATTTTCCTTTTTGGTTTGAGAATGCATCTCTTTTAATAGAAACTTATTATTCTTTTAAATGTAACGGTTTGGTTCGTTACAAATTTGACACCGTAAAATTTCTTACCAATTTCAATTAGTGACTGAATTCTAGCTATAAATCAGCTATTTTCTAACAATAAATTAGTGAAGCTGACTGATTTATCAGTCAAAATTATAGATTCATAGTTGGAATTCATTCTGTGCTTGAAAATAGTCAAAAAATTTAACTTATTTAAAACTACAGATTTGAAAATTAATAAGTTTTGATTGAAGATTAAACTATTGGATCGGAAATTTGACTTTTTTCGTAATTATCCCCTTGCTTGAAAATTGATCTTTGGGTTTAAAAATGCAACTATTTGGTTAAAAAAAACTATTTGGTTGAACGTAACATTTTTCAAAAATTATTATTACAGCTTGAATCTTCAATGTACCCTAAGGGTGGGTCGAAAAAAATGGTTTCACAAACCACGAACAATACATGTCTATAAGCAGTGCATTGGGACCGTCATTAAGTGTAGTGAATGTTTGAATCTTAAAGGCGTCTCAGGTTTTGCCAGTTTTTAGGATACTTGGTCACAGAACCAATTACCGAGGGGGATCGCATGGTCTGAAGTCGAAGATCAAATTATTCTTCATTTTAAACTAAGAGAATTATCTTTTTGAAAAAAAAAAACAGATTTTGTAATGTTCTGTTTAAATATAAATTAGTGAAACTTCAGTAATTATCAGTAAAATTGTACTAATTCTACTAATTCAAATAGAGAAAAGTGAGCCACTACAGAATTAGTAGAAAATTATGTATTCAATTATTCGAAGTATTTATCAATCTGTTAGTAGAAAACTTTAAACTGCTTTGTAAAAATTTAAAAATGAGATTTATTTCAAAAACATGTCTACCAAGATTTTTGGAAAATTAAAAGAACTGGCTGATTTCTATGAAATTCAAAACTAGGGGTCTTTTCAGGCTTATGATCACACATTTAAACTAAACAATTAAACTTTTCTAATTGAGTATCGAAAAATAACTCCAAAAATCCTCTCGTTCCAAGTCTTGCGGAAATCCGATGATTTTGTGAATTTTCAAAAAATATGGGCTATATGGATCAAATATTGAAAATTCATTAATTTCGACCTCAAATTTTTGATCAGAAATCCATGAAACCCTCCAGTTCTGAGTCACTCGGAAATCTGCTAATTTATTGCGTTTTTTTTTGTTTTTTTCCGTTTAGATCAAATGTGAAACAATTTTTTTATTTGAAAATGAAACTTGTGATTAGAAAGCCAAAAAAGCTCCCCAGTAATGAATCACATTGAAATCGGCCAGTTTACTGAATTTTAATTTTGGGCGATTCGTATTAAAATTATCAAATTTTCTTATTTTTGCCCTAAATTTGTGATCAGAAATTTCAAAAAGGATCCCATTAATGAATTTCACAGCAGTCGTCTTCTTTAAAGATTTTTAATCAATTTCGGCCATTCCAGTCAAAATTGTCGTATTTTTTAATTGTTACCTCTTTTTGATCAGAAACCGAAAGATCCCCTCAATAATGAATCTCATTGAAATCGTCCACTTTATTGATTTATGAGGGATTTGTGTCATTCCACTTAATATTATCGAATTTTTTAATTTTTACCTGAAATTTACGATCAGAATAAGGTCAGATAGCCTGATAGCTTCGAGAAGACCTCGAACTGTTCGAAATTCGAACTTGTTCAAGCAGTCAAAGCTTTCCTAATTTGTTTCTAATGTAACCTCTATCAGGGCCAATAAAAAATGTTATCAAATAAAAGGGATTGCGTAACATTCTCAGCTCTATTGAAAGAGTAAGAAGGCAATATTGTGAAACTTGTAAATAGGCTACGTCAATTATTTACGTACTTAATCTCTTTCACCTTACTATTGTATTATTTAAACACTTCATTACTGTTACGCGATCGACTTTTTCCTGATAGAAAATTTTTATTTCAAAACTTTCTCCCTTAGCCCATATTTGAATAAAATTACATAAAATTTCATTGAGAAGATTTTTGGTTTAATATAAAAAAATATTTCTTTCATTAGAAAAAGGCTTTCGTTTGAAAAACAAACTATATCTGGAATTACAATTTCTATAAATATCTGAGGCATATTTTTAAATCAAATGAACTGTTCTTTGTCCGCATGGCAATGCACAAATTCCTTTGGTTTGAATAATTTTCAATTCAGAAAAGCAGTTTTCTGGGTTGCGTCTACCGATGAACTGTATTTTCCGCTAACATATGTCAAAACTTAACTTCATATCTGTTTTTTCCGCCTTTCCATCTACGAATATAACCTTATTTATTTTCGTGATATTGTTGAATTTAAACTTTCACCGTATATTGAACCACAGATTTTGCGAAAATGCCTTGCATGAAAAATTCTTTGAGGGCGCATTGCCTGTGTAAAAGTAAAAATAAAGCGAACGGCAGAATTCTGCATTTAAATTGGGTTCATAAAAAATGATAAAAAACGATTTATAACAATCAAACAGTGACTTTTTCCGTAAAAAACTTAATTACACTGCAAGATGAAAACAATGCAATGCACAAACTTCTTTAGTTCACATTTTCTTTAAATCGATGATATATTGTTTTGGGTGTATACTTGTGCGGATAAACTGATTTGTTCGCTAACATATGTTACAATTCAACTTCACATCTATTTCTTGCCGTCTTTTTATCTAAAAATGTTGCGGACAATGATAATAGTATATATCAGAGAAAATTGTTTGATTGTTTGCGAATGAAACAAGCAAAGTTTAAATGCAGTTCATTTGGTTAAAACAAATTTTATCGACATGAAAATATATATCAGAATTGAACAAAAACTACATTCGTTTAAAATAAAAAATAAATATTTGTTCGATGTACGATATTTTAATATGTGCTTGATTTGGAATTATATACTATATTTTACTTACGAACAGAACAAAGAAACATCAAAAAAATGAAGAGCGGAGTACAAATGCGAATAATCATTTTGCTGGAGACAAATAACTGATTTCTCAAGAACTTATTCAGCTCCAACTGATAAGGCTTTGAATATAACTTCCTTGTATATACCCTAGCCATTATCTAATAGTTGACACAAATTATTATCATCATTTTGGTGGTGGGATGATGAAAGGGAAATAAGTCGTTGCGTAAGGCAGCGTCTTTTATTGCTATAAAATAATTAAATACATAATCAGGTTGGAGTTTTATGGCAGGAAAGAATAGAAACACGTGGACAGAATATTTTTAAGACATTGTGAAAGTTTAATGGTGAAAATATTACTGAAAAAAAGAAAAAAAGAGAAAACTGCAAGGGTTGAAACGAGATTTTCATTTACAGTTGATATTTCCTTGAATATAATATTTTTTTCTGCTTGCGCTATTTTGAAATGTCTTTAGTTACAAGTACGAACTTATTCCTCTGTAGTACTAGCCTTGCTCTCTAAACCTGAATCAGCGATAAGTATACCACTAATTTTAATCACTGCCGTAGAAACTAAAAAGATACATAAGTCGAATCAAACTCGAACTGAGAAAATCCAGAGAAACTGTTTGCCCAAGGAACTCTGAGATCGAATAAAATTTTGAATAATCTAGATACACTATTTGTGTAGAAATAACGTGCTCTCTCATATTTTGCAATGAAAAATTGATTTTTCTTAATAATTTCTTTTAGAAAATGGACTTACGATTTTTTACTACTCGCGGAAAGTCAAAAATATAAGGCAAAAAGGACACAAAGGCACTTGCTGATGATGCCTTCATCGGGAAGCTCGAGCACGGCCTCAAAATACAACAAAAAACATGCGTAAGGGACACTGTGTACTCAGCGGCTGTCCCAAACTTACTCGAACGATCGTCGCTCACGTATAGCCGAATCTAGCCGGGACTTCTTTCCCTTGGATTTTCGATCTGAGTCCTGATACAAATTTTAGGACACGCGGAGTGCTTTGTGCATCTTTTCATGTTGTATTTTTCAACTTTTTTGACTTTCCTCATTTATAAACAATCGGGTTTTGCAATAAATATGAATAATTATTAATTCTCATTAACACAGTTACACGCAACTTTCTCTTATGAATACAACGATACCAAAAACTCATTTTTCATACAAATGTCACTTATGTATCTTTTTAGTTTGGACGGCAGTATATGCTACTGAATCAGCGAAATTTAGCTGTTTATCAGTAAGGTTTCACTGATTGGCAGCTAAATTTCTCTGTTTTGCCAACGTATATACGCTGATTTGAATTAGTAGCATACTTATCGCTGATTTAGATTCAGAGAGTAGCTACATCTTATGGAAAGTATCGTGATTTTCCGAATTTTTCACGAAGTGCAGACAAAATAAAGTTTTTTACCAAATATTTAAGATGCAAAATTAAATTTTCATTTTTAATCACAAATCTGGAGCATAATTCAGTTCCTTTATTTCTTTATTTTCATTATACATGAAGTTCAAATTTATATTTTGTTAGTCTTGTAAGAACAATATAAATTTAAACAGTTAATAACATATCAGTTGAGAGATTTATGGCAGTCACGCCAGTAGAAAAATTGTGGCTGGAGAATTCGAAATACGAATTCTACCCTAAACATAGGATGAATAATTCATATTTACAATACATTATTCCTTTTCTATTTTTACGCGACGTATTACAACGTCATTGATTTGTTAATTCAATAATCTCAAATGAATTTGAAAAATCTTCGGAACTTAATGATAATATTTTCTCAATTCTTAAAATAATAGAAAACTTTATTTTTCCAGAGACCTCTTTTTTTGGCACTAAAACTATTTGAAGTAAAAATTGAGTAAGAAATTGTGTGTCAATCACGAAGTACGGTTATAAGTGTATGACATGTTGACTACGATATTTATTTACAATTCAAATGCAATGATTGATACGTACTTTTGAGATTAAAGCATGTGTACCGGTGAGAAAATGTATGTAAAAACTTCTACGAATTAGTAATGAGTATTTTAAATGAATCGTCGGTTATTAGATCGACGTTTCTTCCGAAGTCAATTAAACTTTAAACAATCGGTGGCTAAAAAATGAATGGAAATTTCATCAATCATAAACTTAACATTTTGCTCCATGTTTTTGGACATTTTGTAGAATTATTTAGCGCTGTTAAGGAATATTGTTCATGATAATTGTTTAAAAATATTTTTTACTACGAGAATATGAAAGATAAAAAATTGTTGTAAAAATAATTTACACCTTCTTGAGTACATGGTTGTCCTTGTTTTTTTTACGTGTGATAAAGAAAACAATATCGTTAATTGAAAAATTCATAACTTTTAAGACATTAGTCACAGATGACAGCTCATTTTAAAAATTATTTTTTCCTTTCCGAATAAACTATTGCCCATTCTCACGTATTTCTGAAACGGAAGAAACAATCCACACAAACGACTTGAAAACATGTATCAGTTCTTCCTGTTTTGTTAATAACAAAAAGTGCACAAAAAACTTGCAGATCAAAGATTTTTAGGATCTCATTAGCACATCCTTACGAAAAATAATTAGAAAACATTATTGCCACCAGTTTTTTTTTTCTATCAGAAATCCTCATTTGACGGTACTATATGTATTGTAGTGGACTTCAATTCCCCTTTCTCTACGAGATTGACAGCCAACGACCCTTTATCATAAACTCAATTATGCTAAATACCCTAACTCTAAATGTACCTTCAGGTAATTTCTGATGTACTCAATTCTGTAGAGCCCTTGAATCCTATACCATATGCAGCCGGATTCTTTATTAGAAACACTCGCGTTCGTCTGCAAATTTTCTAAGGGTAGTGGAAAGCTGTAGAAAATTAAAACTCCCGAACGTCGCTTGTTATCGGCAATAGTTGATAGTTGATAGTTTAATGGTAAAACTGTATTAATATTGCGTATCTAATCAGCATATTTTGTAAGTAATTTTGAGCCATACTTTTGGTATTATTACATTTCCTGCTCTCTTGCTGTTATAACTCTTCTTGAAAAATTAAATATCCATTATGAGCGAGTTTTTATCTCTAGGTCTAGGATCTATAAGGATTTTTGGACAAAATAATTAATATGAGAAAACATTAGGCTAACATTTAGCACTAAATGTATCACTTATCTCAGGTGTGGCTAAGATTTTTTTATTGGTATTAAGGTCGATATTATTCATTTTTTTAGTGTTCTGCAATTAATTTTTCAAGCATATATTTATTCTTATATAGAATAAAAATTAGCTTTTTTACGTTGCGTCCCGGTCTGACTCGCTGGACTCGTCGGTAAGGCTATGTGAATCAGTCCTACCTTATATTTTTTAATTGATCTAAATTCATTATAATGTATATTTAGAAAAAAAAATTTTAGTTTCTTTTGTAAATTTGATAATTTATGCTTTCAATAATGTAGTTCATTTCAACCACGTATAGGGGTTAAGACTTAATATAATTGATATAAAATTTGATTTTCTGAAAACACAAACAAGTTTTTTTCATTCCATAATGTTACTTCGGTCACGTATAGGGGCCAAAACTTAAATTAAGCAATAAATAATCACCAAGGTGAAAAGAAATTATTAATATTTTAGTGTGTTGATTACTGAACCAAAAAAGGAAATTTTAAACTTATCCTTAGTCATTTTCTTCCTTCTCCTTCTCTCCTAATATTTTCATCCAAGAATATTATTCTTGTTACAACTATGCGGATGGAGGCTTGTTTTGAACGTTGCTGAGTTATGGCATATAATATAGCAAGTATGTGCTAATAATTTTAACAAGGTCCGTCAATATTAACATGTGCTTCACAGTGGTACAAAAAAAGGTTTTTTGGAAAGTGCAAATTTCGCATGATTTATTTTAGCAAACCATTACCAGCAGACCATTTTCCTTGGTTATTGATGTACTAAACAAATTATTAAAAATGTCAAAACGTGAAAAAATTAGCTTAAAACAAGCCAATACAAAACATTCTTAGCGGAAATCGTTCTACTGCATGAAAAATTCTTAAGAAATCAAATACACAGTGATAAAAGGAATTTTTCAAAATTGGTGAAATTTAACTAATCACCAGCGAAATTGTACAGATTCGATTAGCGAAAAGTAAGCCAAAACAACTACTTGCCTGATAAAGATAAATAAAATCACTTAGGACTTTATATAATAATTAAAAAAGGTTATAAGAATAGAAAACTTGAAAAATAGAAAAGTTTGATGAAACAATGCGATGGTGTATGATTCTCAACTCTATTGAAACAATAAGAAAGTCCGAGGAAGTCATATTGTGAAATTGTGAACGTGACGCGACATGTCTCCAAAGTTAACAAAAATAAGAAATTTGAAAATCTTCAAATGACAATGGATCAATGGGCTCAAAATTAATTATTTCTCAAAATTTTTCAAAATATTCTTCAGCTGTACAGTTTTATAATTTTCCGTAGAAAATTGCAATTAATTGAAACATGATGTAAAAATGATTTGCTCTTTATGAGGATGAACTTGGACCTTTAAAAAAGTTTATTTTTGTTTTATATTTTGTAAGAAAAATTTTAGAAACACAATATCATCAAGTCAATCTGTGCAAAAATTCTATTTTTGAACAAAAAGGCTCAGAAACATTATGAATCCAAAAAGCAGTTATTTTGAAAAAACATATTGGAAAAGTTCAAAATATGCAAAAAGAATTGCATAGAAAGGCCTCAAAATATGTTTCCAAACAACGTTTTGATCGGCTCGTTAGAGACAAGTATATAACAAGATGAAAAAAGAGTGAGAGAATTGGAAAAGAGACAACCAAGCCATCCTCACTCTCATTTCCTTTCTCTTTCTCCGTCTTTTTTATACTACTTTTGGAACCAACATGTTTCGAGATTATTTAAATCTCCTCATCAGGGTATATTTTAATAGGATACTACGAAACATTATTTCTATCATATGCTTTATATTAATAATGTATGTATATATGAGACTGAAATTTCTTATCGTACTGTTATTTACATTATTTTTCATTTTTTAATTTTTGGATGAAAATTTAACTTTCAATTTTCGGTTTAGGTGTCAATCCTTAATATTTCAAAATCATTGTTGTACTTTAATACTTTTTTTAATTTCCAATTAACTGAAAAATTGAATCAACATTAAGTTCCAATGTTTCATATTATAGTTTTTTTTTATCGGAAAGATACTTTTTTGCTCCTCTCTGAATCAGAAGTGTTAAAACTTCACTAATTACCAGTGAAATTTTGCAGATTTGATGAACGAAAGGTGGGCCACAAAACTTATGGAAAAATTACTAATTTGATTAGTCGAGATATTTCCTAAATCAGTAGCGTAAAGCAAATATTTGCTTGGTGAAAATATATAAACTTATTTAGGACTGTATATGGTAACCAAAAATGTAATGAAAATGGAAAAAGTAAAAAATTGAAAAATTGAATAAAAGAACGTGATGGTGTACAATTTTTAACTCTATTAAAACAACAAGTTTGCCCTATTTTGAAATTGTAAACGTGGCCTAGCCTGTTTCCAGTTCCGAAATATTGCCTCTTAATATTTTGTAAAAAGTTGAGAAACATAAGAACTTTTTTAAATTAAAATATATCAAAGGCTATAAATTGATTATCCATATTCAGAGTCCCCATCGGCTACCGTTCTGAAGAATTCTCTTCTTGACTTTCAAAATCTGTTACGGTTGTACATTTTCCTATTTTCCATGGAAAATTACAATTATTAAAGGAGGCGTGGATTCATAAATGAACATATTGTTTTAAAGGCTGCCAATAATAAATGGCTTATCGCAGAAGAAAACGTGAAGACATTGGAAAAAATGGTCTAGTTGTCCCAGCTAGAAGAAAATATAGCTCAAAACTTTTATCTTGTGTGGAAGATTATTTAAAAAATTCCGAAAGAATCAATTTCCGACTTAGAGGGTTTTTATTTATCACAATTTTTATCAATACTGAAGCAAGAAATTTTATGAAGAATAATCAATGCTATTAATGGTAGGTATAGTGTTTGCAATAGTTTTAGGGAAAATTATGACACCGGTTGGCCTAAACAATTTTTTAATAATAAATAAGAAGTCTAGACGATTTCCTCTTGAAAATATCAGTATTTTAACAAAAATTCACAGAGGGAAGTTTTAATTCAATTGGAAAATTTCCTTTTGCCTTCAAGAGATCTAGCCTGGATATAGACAATGTATAAGATTTAAATTTGTCTGAGCATTAGATTCTGAGGTACAACTGTTTATCCTACGAAAAATGAGAATGACGCAAAAAAGTTTCATTTTTACTCAGAGATGCTTAATAGTATATTATGCACCTAGGGAGAGAAGAGGGGCTTTTTCGACAAGTGTATGTTTTCAGTATAAGTCGTAGACGAGTGCGTAGGGCGAGCTTACGCCTATAATCCACTTACGTGCATTGTTTGTCGTGATTGTCTTCCCTTGAGATCTCCTTCCGTTAACCTAATTTTTTTCTTACGTAATATATTTAACTAAATACTGACAAAACGATTGGCTAAAATAGACGAAGCTTCTGTTTTTCCTAACAGATGATTTTGCTACAATCACACTAAAATTTTAATAATAAATACATTGTACCTATATTTTCTTTCGCAAATAAAGAGCTAAAAAAATTAGTAAATATGAGTTTGGTATACAGATTTCCCACATATATCTGATGTGCACTTTCTTGCCAAAAAGTAATCCTGAACTTTGTTTTTGCATGTTCATAAGCACACATTTTTATTCAGGAATACAATCCTAATTTTCAAGTTTGGTGATTTCAACTGCGTAATATTGAATGGAAAGATTATTATCATTATATTGATCCTTTCAAGTGAAAGATGGCTAAATAAAGTTTAAAAATTCAAATTTTACAGTAGGAAACAGTCAATCGCTTAACAGTAATTGAGTGTTTGGATAATTAAATAGTAATGTTTTAGCATTTTACTAATGGAATAGTAAAGCAATCACAAGTTCAGTTTTCTCAAGTCATTTCGTGGAAATATGAACTAATTATTATTTATTGATTCCAGTTTCTAATCAACATAGTGACCATTAGTAGCGACTGTTTTCCAAATCGAATTGTGTACGTGACATTTGCCAGGTGTGTGCTGCTGTGCGAAATAGACTAAGTTTGTAAATAATAAAAATTTGTCCCTTCTGATGCAATAACTCGTAAACACGTTATGTGGTAAAGGTTTCACAATATTCCATTATCACTATTTAAATAAAGCTATGAAGAAGAAACACACTCGTAATTTTTCATCAAACTTTTCTAGTTACGTATGCCATTCCTTTAAAATTTATTATTGATGTTAAAATTATGACATGATACATATATACATGCATTCATATATACATACATACATAAATACATACATGCATACATATATGGTTCGAAGTTTGTCTTAAGAACCACTGCAGGATTTCGCCGGCAGCGGGTGCTAATCTGAAAAATTGCACACCCTCCCAGCGAAATCCCGGTAAACTTTCAGCTGTAACCACGTATCACGACCGTGAAATAGGTGATTACAGTGGGCGACGAACTCAATAGAGTATTTCCATTAAGCCATAAAATTTCCAAGTGGCCGAACACGCCAGGGAGAGCACTCGTGCTTAATACATTAAATCCCATGTAATATACTTTTCGAGGATCAATTGATTCTTTATTTTAAGAAAATGGTACTTTCGTGTTTTATTGTGGGTTGTATGAAGAACGAAGCAGGGGACATTGGAATATTATTTCATCAAATCCCAGCTATTATGAAAGAAACAAACAAAATGCATGCCAGACCGGCCAGGGCATACACTGTAAAAAGAACAGTGTAACTTTACCCCTGCGTTTTTGTAATCTTACCAAAACTTGTAAAATTACTCACTTCATAGTTGTGAACTTACTAGTTTTAAATAAAAAACATCACTTTCAATGAAGGAGTTTCACAAGATTTTGTGAACTCACCTCTTTAAAAGTAGGTAAGAATTGGACTGCCAGAGATTCTAATGAGAGTCCAATTCGTACCTATTTTTAAAGAGGTAAATTCACAAAATCGTGTGAAACTACTTAATTGAAAGTGATGTTTTTCATTTAAAACTAGGAAGTTCATACCTATGAAGGGAGTAATTTTACAAGTTTTGGTATGATTACAAAAACGCAGTGGTAAAGTTACAAAATTTTTCTTCACAGTGTACACTTTGCAGAAAAAAATAGGGTTATCGAAGAAAAGACGTGAAAAATGGATAAGTGCGATTAAACTCAATAAATACTAGCATTATATATTTTTTGAATACTTATCGGTACTCTGGTTTTAAATAAATAGGCGAACACAGTAGGAAAAAGTGTTCATTCTGATAATTTTTGCGTAATACAAAAGTTTTGGTTGTTGAGGTTAGTTGAAGTTACCATTTGAAAATTAAATTTCATGCAAAAGTTATTAAATTAAATAATTTCTCCCTATGCATACATATTCTAATTTAAAGAAGGAATACTGCTCAGTGTTTAAAAATGATTTAATTCCAGTATTTATTCAGTAAAGTGAGGTGATGAGATTACGAGGTTAGAGCTCGGGGTCCAACAGCCTTCCCGTTATAATTTGCTGCAACTTTTCTTCGACTCATGTATGACAATATGTCAGTGGGTTCAATCAATTTTTCCTGAAAAGTTTCTTATACTTCTTATACTACTTATACGATATCAGGTCGAACTCACTCACTACGGGTGCATCACTAATACTTCTGGAAAATTCCTCACTTTTCAGAGCGTAGGGATCTGAATTGTCAATTGCACTTAGTTTATTATAATAACGGAACTTCACTTCACCAGATAAACTAGAAAAGTATTCACTAGACATTTTTAATTTGCCGATAAACACAATTCTTTGACTAAGATAATACATGCGACGCTGTGTATACAATGCAATGTTTTCCCTGGAGTGTTCGGACATTTTGAAATGACGTCACAAATGGAAATACTCTATACGATGATCCGGCAACAGTGTGGTGCACCCTGAGGATGCGGAGCGACTCAAGGACGACCGCCTTCTGTATTTTCCTCGCAAGTGTCTCAGCATTTTGTTGGCATGCAGGGATGCTTCTCAGGCTATTACCCAGTAAAACGTTGGCACCTCCAAGAGCGCCGATGATCAAGACGATTATCTCAACAGAAAATTCCGGGTACAACCATCACAACTCCCTTATAAGGTACCTTATAAGGTATATATCTCTCTCTTTTCTTTCTCCTTGGCTGTGATGTTTTTGTCAGCTGATGCCGGAAATTCGATGACGAACATGGATCGTTCCTCGAAGTCCAGAAGAACTATGTCAGGCCTCGAGTGCGCAACAGAAAGAATTTTCGAGAATATGAAGTTCCAGTATATGCGGCACATCTCATTTTCGACAATTGACTCTATTTCTCTCAGAGCGTTTAGTGGAGAGGTATTTGGGCTAATGCCATAAGAGTGACAGAGATGGTAATAAAGCTCCCTCAGTGCCGCATTGTGTCTTTGGATGTAGGTCGTTTCCGCATGAGTTGGACAACTAGCCAGTATGTGTCCTAGATGCTCAGGGTGTGCATGATACGCTCTGCAGCTATCATCGGGAATGTCTTAGCTCAAAATGTGGCGACTGTATGCTAAAGTGTAAATGCCACTGTCTTGACATGCAAAAATGAAGCCCTCCGTGCCCGACTTCACTCCGGGTGATCTAAGGAAAGCAAACGTTAGCTCATACGACATTGACTGATCCGCCACATTTCTGTGGGAGATGCCGTGCATCCTCTTGTCGAGGAGCTGTTCGCGGAAGTTTTTCTCCTGTGCTTTCTTAATCCGGTCCTTCAGGAGCGAGTACTCGAGATGGATAAGATTTGATGCATTTTGCTCACCCGTGACATTGAAGTTAAGGCCGAGTGTTTCAGCAGCCTCCTCCGCTGCTCTGTACAGATGCGCTCCTTTGCCCACTTCTTCATGCTTTCTGACCATTTTAAAAAGAGGGTCTCTAACATTTGCAACTATATGTGTTGTACCTAGAATAATCCTGTTGTGAAGACATTCAAGATTCCGTATTCCGCGACCACCTTGACGGCGTGAGATGTGAAGTCATGGAACAGAAGACTTAGGGTGTATGCTTTTGTTCATGTGCATAACCTTTCGGGATCCGATATCGAGGGATCTGAGCTCGTCCTTCGTCCATGGAACTACTCCTAATGAATAGAGTACTACTGGGACGGCAAGCATGTTCGTTGCAGATACTTTGTTCCTCGCTGACAGTTCGAAAGAACATATCCGTCGGATGAGACGTTTGTATCTGCATCGGAGAGTATCCTTTATAGATGTCACGTCCTGAATGCGGCTTCGTGGCAGGCCCAGGTGACTAAAGGTCTCTCAAGCGCAAAGGTGTCGTATAACGTTTCTGTCA
>CAKNXH010058080.1:21635-40573 GCA_932178445.1 Andricus quercusramuli | reverse complement strand
TATATATATATATATTTGTATAAGAAGAACTCAAGTATCGTTAATTTTTAAAACCTTCAATTGAGCTATACATATACATTTGAAAATTGGGGAATTCATTTAGAGAAAAGTAATTGTCCTATTGAAAAACCAAATACATATCTGGATTCGTCTCAGCCAAATCTATGGGAGATTCATATGGCTGGAACGAACTAATAGTCCCAGAAAAAATCTAAAGTTATCGTTGGATACGTCTTGGCCATGCCTCTAAGAGATTTTTGAATCATGGGAAAAAAATTATTATCTAACAAATATATTATTCATAATATTTATAAATTGTCTAAGCGAAAAGTGAACAATAATTTTTCACAAATGACAACCATTTATCATTCCTCGAATATTGCAGAGAGCAGATAAATTTCTATAAATTAAAAAGTTCAATTTAAACATCATTTTTACCCCCTCCACTCTCAATCGAAAAATGCTTTCAAATATGAATTTCCAAATTAGAACACATAGCTGGAACGCACTAATAGTCCCAGAAAAAAGCTATAGGTATCGATGGATACGTCTTGGCCATATCTGTAGGAGATTTTTGAAGAAAATTATTATTTAAACATTTATATTGTTTATAATGTTTATCAATTGTTTAAAAAATAAGTGAACAATAATTTGTCACACATGACAACCAGTTATCATTCCTCGAATATTGCAGAGAGCAGATAAATTTTTAAGAATTAAAACGTTCAATTTGAAAATTATTTTTACACCCCCCACTCTCAATCGAAAAATCCTTTGAATATGAATTTCCATATTTTGACATATAGCTGCAACGAACCACTAATCCCGGAAAAAATCTGAAGGTATCGTTGGATACGTCTTGGCCATATCTCTAGGAGATTTTTGAATTATGAAAAAAAATTATTACTTAAACATATATATTGTTTATAATATTTATAAATTGTTTAAGCGAAAAGTGAACAATAATTTTTCACGAATGAGAACCATTTATCATTCCTCGAATATTGCAGAGAGCAGATAAATTTCTAAAAATTAAAAAGTTCATTTTAAAAAATTATTTTTACCCCCTCCACTCACAATCGAAAAAACCTTTGAATATGAATTCCCATATTTAGACATATACCTTGAACGAACTAATAGTCCCAGAAAAAATCTAAAGGTATCGTTGGATACCTCTTGGCAATGTCTCTAGGAGATTTTTGAATCATGAAAAACAATTATTACTTAAACATATATATTGTTTATAATATTTGTAAATTGTTTAAGCAATTAGCGAACAATAATTTATCACAAATGACAACTAGTTATCGTTCCTCAAATATTACAGAGAGCAGATAAGTTTTCCAAAATTAAAAAGTTCAATTTAAACTTTATTTTTACCCCCTCCACTCTCAATCGAAAAATCCTTTGAATATGAAATTCCATATTTGGACATGTAGCTGCAACGAACCAATAGTGCCGGAAAAAATCTAAAGGTATCGTTAGATACGTCTTGGCCATATCTCTAGGAGATTTTTGAATTATGAAAAACAATTATTACTTAAACATATATATTGTTTATAATATTTATAAATTGTCTAAGCGAAAAGTGAACAATAATTTTTCACAAATGACAACCATTTATCATTCCTCGAATATCGCAGAGAGCAGATAAATGTTTAAGAATTAAAAAGTTCAATTTATAAAATTATTTTTACTCCCTCCCCTCTCAATAGAAAAAACCTTTGAATATGAATTTTCATATTTAGACATATAGCTGCAACGAACCAATAGTCCCGGAAAAAACCTAAAGGTATCGTTGGATACGTCTTGGCCATGTTTCTAGGAGATTTTTGAATCATGAAAAAAATTATTATTCAAACATGTATATTGTTTATAATATTTATAAATTGTTTAAGCAATAAGTGAACAGTAATTTTTCACAAATGACAAGCAGTTATCGATCCGCGAATATTGCAGAGAGCAGATAAATCTTTGAAAATTGAAAAGTTCAATCTAAACTTTATTCTTACCCCCTCCACTCTCAATCGAAAAATCCTTTGAATATGAATTTCCATATTTGGACATGTAGCTTGAACGAACCAATAGACCCATAAAAAAGCTGTAGGTATTGATGGATACGTCTTGGCCATATCTCTAGGAGATTTTTGAATCATGAAAAACAATTATTATTCAAAAATATATATTGTTTATAATATTTATAAATTGTCTAAGCGAAAAGTGAACAATAATTTTTCACAAATGACAACTCGAATATTACAGAGAGCAGATAAATTTTTAAAAATTAAAAAGTTTAATTTGAACATTATTTTTACCCCCTCCACTCTCAATCGAAAAAACCTTTGAATATGAATTTTCACATTTAGACATATAGCTTGAACGAACTGATAGTCCCAGAAAAAATCCAAAGGTATCGTTGGATACGTCTTGGCAATATCTCTAGGAGATTTTTGAATCATGAAAAACAATTATTACTTAAACATATATATTGTTTATAATATTTATAAATTGTTTAAGCAATAAGTAAACAATAATTTTTTCACAAATGACAATCAGTTATCGTTCCGCGAATATTGCAGAGAGCAGATAAATTTTCAAAAACTAAAAAGTTCAATTTAAACATTATTTTTACCCCCTCCACTTTCAATCGAAAAATCCTTCGAATATGAATTTCCATATTTGTACATATAGCTGGAACGAACTAATAGTCCCAGAAAAAAGCTAAAGGTATCGATGAATACGTCTGGGCCATATCTCTAGGAGATTTTTGAATCATAAAAGAAAATTATTATTTACACATTTATAACGTTAATCATGCATACTCCAGGAGTTCCACGGATCCTCGAGGACTGTTTGGCACCACGCTCATGGATCATACCAAACTCTCTGTCCCTTTGATATTTTGTAGTTTGGGACCCTCAAACAATAATATTCACGTCTGAATGTCGAGAAACCAATACTTTTGCGTGGGTGCTGTGCCAAAGTTAACGTGTCATGCGCACTCGAGGAGTACCACGCACCCTCGTGCACTGTTTGGCACGACGCTCAGGGCTCATGCCAAACTCTCTGTTCTTTTGATAGCTTGTAGTTTGGGACCCCCCGAACAATAATATCCATGTCTGAATGTCAAGAAAAGGATACTTTTTCGTGGGTGCTGTGCCAAGGTTAACGTGTCATGCACACTCGAGGAGTTCCACGGACCCTCGAGGACTGTTTGACACCACACTCAGGGATCATGCCAAACTTTCTGTCCCTTTGATATCTTGTAGTTTGGGACCCCCTGAACATTATTACTCATGTCTGAATGTCGAGAAAGAGATACTTGTTCGTGGGTGCTGTGCCAAAGTTAACGTGTCATCCACACTCGAGGAGTTCCACGGATCCTCGAGGTCTCTTTGGCACCACGCTCTGGGATTATGCTGAACTGTCCGTTTCTTTGATATTTTGTAGCTTGGGGCCTCCTCGTCGATAATATCCGTGTCTGCATGTCGAGAAAAGGACACCTTTCCGTGGGTGTTGTACCAAAGTTAACGTCTCATGCACACTCGAGGAGTTCCACGGATCCTTCAGGACTGTTTGGCACCACGCTCAGGGATCATGCCGAACTGTCTGTTCCTTTGATATCTTGCAGTTTGGGGCCTCCTGGTCGATAATATCCGTGTCTTCATTTCGAGAAAAGGACACCTTTTCGTGGATGTTGTACCAAAGTTAACATCTCATGCACACTCGAGCCATGGTTGATAATGATTCGAAATCAATGTTAATGGGCTGCAAGAATGGTTCAAGAATGATGACATTATCATTGTGGACAGTGGTTACCGTGATGCCCTACCGCGTCTTGAAAATCTTGCTATTAACCATAAAATGCAACCACTGCTAGTTTGCGGACAAAGGAAATGTGATACCGAAGAAGTGAATGACTCGAGATTGATCACTAAGACAAGGCAGATGGTAGAGGCACGAAATAGTCACATAAAATCGGTTTTTAAGTTTTTCGGAAATCTCATGAACATGAACCATGTCATTAATATCGGCGATTTTTACCGTATTTCTGGGGCGATCCTCAACAAGTATCGTCCTTGCATAAAGATGGCTGAAGCGAACGTACACTTAGTCCAAACAAGGTTACGAAAAACACGTGAACCCAACATCGTCCAGGCCAGAGTTGAAATTGACAACCTGCATACCAGGGATGCCAGATGGATTCATCTTAATGAACACCAAGTACCTCATTTCCCTAGACTGGATATAAATTATTTGAAGGAACTGACGGTAGGAATCTATCAGCTGAATCTAGCAGGAGCTGACATCCAAGATAAGTTTGACAGGGATCGAATGGAAGATTTGGAGTTGGACTAACTTTCTGATGAACCGGGTTTAATCAGAGTGCGAGTATATTCTCGTTTCAGATGCGCAACAAAATATCAGATCTGGATATCCTATGTTGAAGATAACTCAGTTCAAGCAGTTGACGATCAAGAGCTACAGCTGGATGAAGCACAAAACAGTGAACAAATATTGGGGTACTACTGTACTTGTAAAACTGGGGCGAGGACAGTCCGATCATACGCACATGTAGCAAGCATAGTATGGTATTTAGGATATGCGCGCCATCAGCCAGCAGTAAAGTATCCAAGCTGATCTATGATTGATAATATTACTGATGCGGGTTACAGGGAACGATAGAATAATGCACCAAAACTCGTATTGTTTGAGCAAACTAATTCCCATTGTTGTATTCACTGACCAGAGCGTCATCCAATATTAACTTAAGTGGCTGGATAACTCCCGATATTGCCTTGATAGGCCAAACCATACCCTAATGTTACTATAACTGGTTAAAACACTTGCCGATATTGCCTTTATTGGCTGAATCGCATTATAATTCTGCCTTAACTGTTTGGACAATACCAGAATATTGCTATTATTGACCTGATAATTCTTTAGTCTTGCCTTAACTGGCTGGTTCATACTCCGGTATTGCCTTAATCGACAGCATCTTGCACTGATATCGTGTTGATATTGCCTTGATTATCCTGATTCTACACTGATCTCACCTTAACTGGATGGAAAGAAAGTTGGTGACGGCCGCTGAGCTCGGCGACAAAGTGCTCGTGTGTCGCTAGAGCTTCTCTATCATTCTTCAAAACTGAACTTTAATGGAACGCCCATGAAAAACAATCCATTTTTCGTCCGTCATACATGGATATTATCGGTCAAAAGGCCCTAAGCTACAAAATATCAAAGGAACAGACAGTTCGGCATGATCCCTGAGCGTGGTGCCGAACAGTCCTCGAGGGTCCATGGAACTCCTCGAGTGTGCATGAAACATTAACTTTGGCACAACACCCACGAAAAAGTATCCTTTTCTCGAGATTCAGATATGGATATTATTGTTTGGGGGGTCCCAAACTACAGAATATCGAAGGGACAGAGAGTTTGTTATGATCCCTCAGCGCGGTGCCAAATAGTTCGCGAGAATCGGTGGAACTCCTCGAGTGTGCATGAGACGTTAACTTTGGCACAACACCCACGAAAAGATGTCCTTTTTTCGACATGCAGACACGGATATTATCCACCAGGAGGCCCCAAGCTACAAAATATCAAAGAAACAGACAATTCAGCATGATCCCTGAGCGTGGTGCGGAACAGTCCTCGAGGGTCCGTGGAACTCCTCGAGTGTGCATGGAACGTTAAGTTTGGTACTATGCACACGAAAAAGTATCCTTTTCTTGACATTCAGACATGGATATTATTGTTCGGGGGTTTCCAAACTACAAAATATCAAAGGAACAGAGAGTTCGGCATGATCCCTGAGCGTGTTGCCAAACAGTCCACGAGGGTCCGTGGAACTCCTCTAGCGTCCGTGAAAAGTGCCATTTTGTCCCTCCTATCTCGAAACCTGGAGTTCTTTGGACCCAGTGTCTAAGGACTTTATTTGATCAGGATATTATAAACTACATTATACCAGAATTTCAGTCAATTTGACCAGGACCATATTCTCCATAGATGTGTGCGGGGTCCTTTTTAAAAATTAAAAAACTTCACTTTAAACATTATTTTTACCCCCCCCCCCACTCTGAAAAAACCTTTAAATATGAATTTCTAAATCTCTCAGAAGTCTCAGAAAAAATCTAAAGTTATCGTTGGATACGTCTTGGCCATATCTCTAGGAGATTTTGGAATTATGAGAAACAATTATTACTTAAACATATATATTGTATATAATATTTATAAATTGTTTAAGCAATAAGTGAACAATAATTTTTCACAAATGACAACCATTTATCATTCCTCGAATATTGCAGAGAGCAGATAAATTTTTAAAAATTAAAGTGTTCAATTTCAACATGATTTTTACCCCCTCTGCTCTCAATCGAAAAATCCTTTGAATATGAATTTCCATATTTGGACATATAGCTGCAACGAACTAATAGTCCCAGAAAAAATGTGAAGGTATCGATAGATACTTCTTGGCCATATCTCTGGGCTCATTGAATACAACACACAAACGATGAGGGATCCGCTTCGGGTCCCTCTCCCAAAGCACCGCCAAAAGTGGAAGGCTCCGTTAGGGACAACTCACCAGAGGCGGTGCGAAACAGAGAAGATGGTGGAGACAAAAATGTCGAAGCCGTAGGAGTGCAACTAACGGAACTCTCCGTAAAAAAAAGGAACCGTTGTGGGGCACAAAGGAAGAGATACCGTAATGCACGGATCGCAAACAGCAGCCAAGGCTCCTCACATGGGGCAGTGGCTGTGGGAAATTTACGCGGAGCAACTCCTCAGGCTTATTCTATAGGCAAGAGGAAGAAGGGCTCCGGAGAAACTACCCCAAACAGGGAGTCGAAACAGCAGTAGGCCCTGGTAACACAGGGGTTTACTTTCGCACAGATGGCCAACAACGCCCTGGTGAGAGTTGTCGTTGCGTCGGGTTATCCTGATAACTGTCTAACTCTTGAGGACTTGGACAGTTTGAGGGATGAAATCTAAAAAGGGATTGACGCGTTACCTCGCGAGGAACGCGCCCCCAGATTCAGCGACATCTTCCTTAGGTCGGGGCCATCGTTGTAGAGGCCGCTGACATCTGGTCGCGAGACTGGATTATCGAGAAAACCCCAACGTTCAGGCTAAAAGAAGGTCTGAGCTTGGAAGTCAAGGAGACGGAGTGTCTGCAAAGGTACCGCAGAGCGACCGTACTGATTCCCGGTAACCCCGAGAGTCCGGCGACTGTTCTGGGGCGCCTGAGCTTTCAGAATCCGTCCCTACGAACTGATTCGTGGAAGGTATTTGCCGACGGACAGGGATCCAGGCCGAAGGGAAGAGGCTGGATTCTAGTTGTTGGACTTCCTGAATCCTAGGTCAGAGCCCTTGCGGCTCTAGATTATCGTCCCTATCTATGGGCGAGTAGGGTTACCTTCCGGGCGACCCAACTGGAATCCGCAGGGGTCCCAGAAGCGTCCGGAGATGCCCCGAAATAGCCTCTTAATGGCTGAGACGGGAATCTCCATTACTCAGATTAATTTGCACCACAGCAAAGGGGCCTCGGCGGTTCTAGCCAGACGCATGTCTGTGGTGCAGACAGGGCTTGCCTAATCAGAGAACCTGGTTATACAGGGAAAGGATTTGTGGCTTGCCAGGGTGTGGCTCCATATACAAGGGGCCACGCAAAAAAACGCCGAAGGCATGCATAGCCGTCAAGGGTATGGATGCGATCTTGGTGCCTAAATTCTGCTCCAGAGATCTCACCGTCATGAACGTGAGACGCAGGGGCAGAAGCGGAGAAAAACTAGAGGTATTCATTGCCTCGGCTTATTTCCCTGGTGATGCCGAGGGACCTCCGCCTCCCAGAGAGGTGGAGGCTCTAATTCGGTATTTTCAGGAGAATAAGATTCCTCTTTTGTTGGGCTGTGATGCTAACTCTCACCACATGGTGTTGGGAAGCACAAACATCAATGACAGAGGGAGAGATTTAATTGAATACATAGCAGGCACAGAGCTGGAGATTCTGAATCGGGGTGATACTCCCACATTCCAGACGAAAAACAGGAGTGAGGTTCTCGATTTGAATCTATGTTCAGGTGCACTGAAGAGCAGGGTAGTGGATTGGAGAGTCTCACACAAGCTATGGTACCATTGATGAGTTGGAGCACGCCGTGGATTTTCTGCGAAGGGCTCTGACAACATCATGTAAGAACAATTGCCCTACAAGTACTATCAAGTCTAGGAAGGGAGCAGAATGGTGGAGCACCCACCTGGAGAGACTCCGTGGGAAGACAAGAATGTTGTGCAATAGGGCAAGTAGAACTAAATAGTCTTCGGACTGGGACATCTATAAGAAGGCCCAGTGCGAATACAATAAAAATATAAGGAAATATAAGCAGGAAGATTGGAGGGGCTTCTGCGAGGAATCGAAAAACATTCCGGAGACAGCGAGGCTCCACAAGATCCTAGCGAAAAATCCGGAAGCTCGCCTCGGGCTCATAAGGCTCGATAATGGTGAGTTTGCCGAGGATCAGGAAGCAACGCTGAATCACCTGATGAAAGGTCACTACCCGGGTTTTCAGCGAATCGGAACTGACCAAGAGGAGGAAGACCGGGGGCAGGGGGTGCAGAGGGCCGACTGGAGTTTCGCCGCTAAGGTCGCTGATTACAAAAAAGTGGAATGGGCCGTAGGGTCCTTTTGCCCCCACAAATCATCAGGGGCTGTTGGCATTTATCTATCGCTTTTACAAAAAGGCATGGATTTGGTCGACCCTTCTCTGACGAAATTATTTAGTTCAAGTATAGCCCTTAAACACGTGCCATCGGCATGGAAGGATGGCAGAGTGGCCTTCATACCCAAAACTGGGAGGGAGGGTTACACTGTTGCCAAAGATTTCTGACCAATCAGCCTAACGTCCTTCATTCTGAAGACGCTAGTGAAGCTGGTCGAGAGATACATTAGGGATGAGGTGCTTTTGGCCTCCCCGCTGCATAGAGCTCGGTGGAAACTGCGCTTCATGCTGTTGTAGCAAAATTGGAGCAGCAGTTGGCGTAAAAGGGGTACGCTGTGGGCGCTTTCTTGGATATAGAGTGTGCCTTCAGCAATGCTCCTCCAGAAGTCATCTGTCGAGAGGCTCGGAGATGTAGCGTGCCGGTTCAGCTAGCATGCTGGATAGGAAGTATGCTACGCCGAAGATGACTCGAAACCAGATGGGGTGAGGGCCTAGTAAGGGGGATAGCTCCGCGGGGTTGCCCACAGGGGAGTGTCCTGTCGCTCCTCCTGTGGTGCATTGTAGTGGACGGCCTCCTTCAAAGGCCAAATAAAGAAGGGTACTATGCCCAAGGATATGCGGACGTCTTTTTAATCCTAGCGCATCGTAGAGCTCTGGTGCGATAGCACAGGGCTCTCGGTAAATCCGGAAAAGACTAATCTGGTCATTTTCACGAGGAATTATAAAATTCCGTAAGCTGATGCTTCTGTATTTTGTGGTGGGAAGCTGACGTTTTCAGATTCGGTTAAATATCTGGGAGTAATCCTAGATAGCAAGCTGAGCTAGGCGAAGCACCTGCAGACCCAATGCTTGGAAGATTACAAACACTAGCATTTAGGGGTTTGACTGGAGCAATAAGGACTGCGCCTACAGCGGCGATAGGATTCATGCCCTGTGAGGAATCCCTACATATTGCGATAACCGCCAGAGCGGCTCATGCGATGGGCCGCCTGTCAAGGGCAAATAGATGGACTCTGGGGACTAAACACAGTAAACTCCACAGTGATATCAGCACATTGCCGATTCTACAGATGAGGCAAGATAAAATAACAAAACGCTTCAACTTTGCCAAGTCTTTCAGCGTCTGTATCCCAAGTAGGGATCTGTGGAGAGAAAATGGTAACCCGCTCCTCCAGGGGGAGATCTGGTATACGGATGGTTCCAGGGAAGAGGGAGGGTCTGGAGCAGGAATTTATGACAGTAAGAGAGGGGAAGGGATAGGGATCAAACTTGGGCGACATGCTACTGTCTTTCAAGCGGAGGTCCTGGCCGTCCCTCGCTGTGCTGGAACACTAATAGAGGAAAACCCTGCTGGCAGACACATCACGATCTATTCAGCCAAGCGACACCAACTGCAATAGGGAAACCAGACATAACATCAGGACTGGTTTGGGAATGCAAAAAGGCATTAAACCAACTTGCAGAAAGAAACAAAGTGGCTCTTATATGGGTCCCTAGCCATACAGGAATCAAGGGCAACGAAAAGGCGGACCAGTTGGCAAAGTACGGCGCAGCGAGCGAATTCATAGGACCGGAACCGGTACTGGGAATAGCGTCTTGCAGTGTCGGGATGACTATTAAAAACTGGAGCCGAACAAAACGCAGGGAATACTGAGAACAAACCAAGGGTTGTCGTCAAGCGAGATCCATCCTGGGGTATACCTGTAGGATGGACAGAGCCAGGGAAATCCTGACAGGGCACAATCACTTGAAATATCATATGCACAAAATGGGGTATAGCCCCACGACGGAGTGCAGGAGGTGCGGCAGGAATGACGAAATATCGCTGCATATATTATGCCAGTGCCCGGCATCAGCCAGGCTCAGGCAACAGACCCTCGGGGTGCATTTGATGGAGACAGAGGAAATCGAAACGCGATCGGTGGTCGACATACTAGACATCGTCAAGAGGTCTGGGGTCGACTGCTAAGAGTGGGGAAGTAAGGGTGTGGCACAATAGGCTTTATAGCTTGAGCACCAGGGGAGTTCTCCGTGGATTTCTCGTCCGTATTAAACCTAACCTAACCTTATATCGATTGAGAGTGGAGGGGGTGAAAATAATGTTTAAATTGAAGTTTTAAATTTTTTTTAAATTTATCTGCTCTCTGTAATATTTGAGGAACGATATCTGGCTGTCATTTGTGACAAATGAGTGTTCCCTTATTTTTTGAACAATTTATAAACATTATACACAATATATTTGTTTGAATAATTATTTTTTTTCCATGATTCAAGAAGCTCCTAGAGATATGGGTAAGACGCATCCAATGATACCTTTAGATTTTTTTGGGTCTATTAGTTCGTTCCAGCTATATGTCCGAATATGGAAATCCATTTTCAAAGGGTTTTTTGGTATTCAGTGATAGTAGAGGGGATATACACAATGTTCAATTGATTAATTGTTGACTATTATTTGTTCGTTACAGTTGACAACAGTATTATCGTCATCTATTTTGTGTTTATTTAGTGTTAGTTCACCAAATTGTAAAGTAAACGAACAAAAACTTAAAAAATTGTTGTAGACATTGTATTTGTTTGAATAATTATTTTTTCTCAGTTAATAAAAAATCTCCTAGGGGTATTTGATTGACGTATCTACTAATATTGTTGAAGTTGTTTTCGGACTGATACATTTGTTTATATTGAGTTCCGAATTGTTTATAACAATTTAATTGTTTAAAAATAATTTTCTTTGCCTAATTCGAAAATGTCCTAGAGATATGACTGAGAATAATCCAGGTATGTCTTTGGTTTTTCAAAAGGACCAAAGGACCATTAGTTTTCTTCAAATAAATTCCCCAATTTGAAATCTATATGTATAGCTAAATTCAGGGTCGTTATTTTTTTTTATCTATCTCTATGTGACGAATTTTTTTCTTTGGTAATTCATAAATGAAATACCGTATGGGCTTTTGGATTGCGGATGCTTAAAACGTCAAAGTTTCCCTTCAAACGCATTAGTCGAAATAGAGTGAAATCCTTTAGGAATCGTGCCTAATTACGTGTAATTATACTTATTTAATGAATAGATGCTCCAAACGAACTGGCGTTGAGAGATGTAAAGGATCATTACATTTACTAGATGACGCAAAATACGAAAAGCGACAACCACATACTTGTCGTAAAATAGAAAATTTGAAAAATGACGAGGAAGCACGATCTGAAATGATAAAGAGGTGTAAAGATGTGACGCGAGAATTGAAAGAGATCTATGATAGTGTGGTTAGAGAGTAAGTTAAATTGTCTCACACGAGAATATTAAATATCGTTTCTTATAAACGTAAAAAATCACTGGAAGTAGGTGACATCGGCCTCCAAACAAAATTCGGAACCCTTTCAAATATCGTATTTCTCTCTCACTCAGACCAAATTAGAAGTTCTCACTCACTTCCTCACTTTTCTGATAAATCCAATACCTGGTATGAACGTTATAATGTGGAAATCCAAATAATACAGGTTCGCAGATAAAGGAAAGCCCACAACAATTTCATATAAAGCTGTAAAGCAGGCGATGCTGAGGGTACGAAAAAAAAAAGGATTCGGACAGCCAGAAACGTTACTTCAACTAGCCAAACAGCTGTTCACGAGTTTGGTATTCCTGAGCACGTTTCAAGCAATCGTTGAAGTCGATGGGGCCGCAGCTCTTATTTTTTCCAGTAAAAAATTAATAGACCAATTGAATAAGCAAAAAGAAGTTTATTTGGATGGAACATTTAAAGTAAATATTATTTTAAAATAATACATTCTTTTTTTCTGATTTAACTGAGTATTTGCTCATAAGGTAAAATATTATATATCTAAAAAACAACATTGAAAATTGTATATGTTCAGACCAATGACCGACATCGGCCAATGTTTGAGAATGGCTGGGCATTGTGGAAATTATCCACTAACGCCCACCAATGTGGGCCAGTCAGTCGGGGAAAAAATCTTATATTAAATCTAAAATTTTTGAAACTTTGCAGTTACATCAAAAATACTTCCCTGATAATTAAAGTTGATTTTCAAACCTGTGAGAGGTCAAAAACAAGTACAATTTTAAGAAAAACAGATTTGATTGAATAAGTGCTCGCAAAAATAATATTTCCGCAAAGTAAAAAAATTTTAATATTTTTAGAAATTATAATTTTTTGTCATATTATAGACCGAATCCATTTCAAATGAGGCAGGTTCAACAGTTAAAGTCGCAGAATCTTTCAGGGACAAAATATGTGGGATTTCAGAGGAAATTAGGCGATATGTATTTTTGCTATTTCTGAAAGGAAAATTTTACGAACTTATGTTTATTTTAAATTTTTGCTTCGTTTTTGAAAAAGACTTCCAATTTTTTCTTCAACCTTTTATAACTTTCGACCTAATTGAGATATTTAAGATTTCTTTGCACATTGTACAACCTCCACATAATATGAGTGCGTTATTTTTGAAAAAATCGACGTCCAAAGAAGGCGATAACCTCTAACAGAATGTGGAAAGAAATTTTAAGTATCTCAATTAGGTCAAAAGATATATAAGTTTAAAGAAAAAAATGGTATTTTTTTCCTTGATCCAAAATTTCAAAGATGCATAAATTCTTAAAAAAGTGTTTTTTTTCTCACAAATCACAAAAATGCGTGTCGCCTAATTTCCTCTAAAAAACTACGTATTTCGTCCCCGAGGGATTCTGCGACTTCAAGTATAGAAGCATGTAAAATTCATGCTAAAGACGGTGTTTTTTGTAACTTGTTCAGCAGAAATTATTTTTATTCTATATGTGACACGTTCTAAAGTATTTTCTAACTGATCTTCAATTTTTTAAACAATTGCTATTTGTTGACACAATTTTTTTCCTGCAAATCGTGAAAAGTTATTATTCTCTGAAGTTTATGAGACATTTAACAAATGGAGAAAGTATTATATGTTTTGTAACGATATTTGATAGTTATTTAAGTAATTTTAATTTGTTCAAACAATTTTTCGCTCTATAAATCTTGAAAATTAATACTTTCTGCAAAGTTAATGACACAGTTTATGAATACTAAGAGTGACAGTTCACAGTGGGCCAGAAACCACAAAAAGTGGCCAAAATTCGATTTTACGTCGAATTCGTCTAAAACTTGGTATACTGGGGTTTTTGGGGACGCTCATTTCAAATTTGATGTCAAAAATTACAAATTCATAATGGCGGATCCAATATGACGGACGAGTATTTCAAAATATTATTGAATCTGCTTCAAACGCGGTATTTATAGATTTTCGATGGTGCTGATTCCGAATCTGGCGTCAAAATTTCAAAAAACAAAATGGCGGTTCCAATATGGCGGACAAGTATTTCAAAAAATTATTAAATATACTCAAAAAGTGGTATCGAGGGGTTTTCGAGAGTGCTGATTTCAAATCTGAAGTCATCATTTCTGAAAACAAAATGGCGAATCGAATATGGCGGAGGAGTATTTCAAAACATTATATATCGAATCGGTCATTTCGTTTTTTGGAATTCTGACGTCAGATTTGGAATCAGCGCCCTCGAAAACCCCTCGATGCCACGTTTCATGTAAATTCAACGATTTTTGCAAATACTTGATCGCCATATTGGAATTGCCATTTTTTTTTCTTCAAATTCTGACGGTAGATTCGGAATCAGCACCCGCAGAAACCATTTATAAGTACCTTCAGATTTTATTGTTGTAGATTTTGATGTGTTTTTCGACTTCTAGCCACAAAATCCACGAAAAGTGGACAACAATTTTCTGTTTTGTTTTTTCCTTGATATGTGATTATTAATCCATCTAAATGATGGAAGTATTGAAGTCATTCTTAAAATTTTCACTCATTCTTGCTCTCTCGTCGTTTTGATCTATCCGACATTTCCGCAAAATCAACACTTGGGCGACCACGTTTGGGAGGCTTACGGTCAAGAGTTTCCAATCTCAATTCAGGAACGAGAAAATTCAAATTCAGCCAATCTGCATTATATGCTTCAAATCTTACCTTAATCCTAGGAGAGGCTTTGTATTTATGTTTTCCCTGTGTAACAAGAGTTGAGACAGAAACTCTCAAACGTTCCAAGCCTTCAGTTTTTACTTTTTGTCCATCAATATTCAATTTATCCAAGATATACTGATGAGCAGTCTCTCTTGCTTCATCATTTGGAATTTTTTCCAAAATCTCACGTTTCGTAAATGTTGTCATATTGAATAAATCAATAAATATTCATTTATCAATAAATGGAAATAAGGCCGAGAAGCGGACGGCAAGAAACTATAAGCTTCGTGCAGCTTTCAGTTTCTAAAAAATTACACTTAGGGTATTACGATAATCTAGTATCTTTGAGGAGAAAAACAAGATGAATCGATCCATTCGAATCTGGTTCAATATATATTTCAGAAAAGACACTGAAAAAATCCAGCGCTAGTCATAGAGACAAAATTCCAAATATATATTATACATTAGAGTCCTGCGAGAGAGAGAGAGGCGCTTGCAAGATCAGCGGAGTTGCGATATTTATGATTCGGCACTATAAGAAGCCACAAGCAAGAAGGATAAGAAGGACGGTTCGGAGAGTCCCGAAATAGTGTGAAGGCCATCGAGTGTACTCCCGAAACGGCCAGTACAGCTGGACTCTAGTGTATGTGAGAATTTGCAGTGCCGTGCGCTGTTACGCGTGGACGACTCCATGCGTGAGCTCGCAGTTATTCGTTGTTTTTTCAGCAGGATATGAATTCGAGCAAATGTGAGCACACTTGCGTCAAAGTAGACATCCCAAGGAACCCGCTGGTACCTTACTTTTTTGGATGTGAAGGGGAATGCCGGGGAATAAAGTTTCGGCAGCAGGCGTTACGGAGAAAAATCAAATATTTTGTGAATAAAACATGTGAATTTAAAAATTTAGACGAGTTTTGTAGATTCTTCGACATTTCCTGAATTTACTAATCCAAACTGTATTCAAAAAATTAAAAACCGATTGCTTTTCGATGAATATCATAAAATTGTATTCCTTATTATTATTCACCAAGTATAGAAAATCGAGTTCCATTTTTCGACTTTGACTTCTTCTCAACGAAACACAGGGCATCTGATTGATAAAAAACTCCAAATACAGATACTTCAAGGTATATGAAAGTCGAAAATATATTAAATTGATTCAAGTTCAAACCTTGACTTTTGGCCAAAAAAGTGCGATCCTGGCCCACTGTGCAGTTGTGTGAAAGACATTTTTTAAATTATTCAAACAACTTCAATTTGTTTGAACAATGTTTTCCCCATCTGAATATTGAAAAGTTACTATTTCTGGGAATTAACAATGCATCTAGTAAACGTTAAGAGTGATATTTAGTGTGAAAGACAGTTATGCAATTATCTATAAAATCAATAAAATCATTCACTTACGCCTTTTGATCAGAGAGGTGAAGCAAATTCTTGTTTTTTTACACTCTTACGCTAGGCCGCTTCTTATTCTGTATTTCCTCATTTCGGAACTTACACTCTAATTCTTTGAATGAGTGCAGTTTCACCGACCAAGCTTCTGCGGCGTGGTGTCGCTTATACGTGAGTGGCGCGGCGTATCCAGTGGCTTAGTGGTGGAGGGGATACATGGGTTGGAAAGAGAAGGTGGATACCACTCTAGGACACCTCGCTCACTCCTGTGTATCCCCTCCACCTCCAAGGTGCAATATAGGCCACGTTACTCACGTATGTGCGACGCCACGCCACCGAAGCTTGGTCGGTGTAACTGCACTCAATGTTCATCATTCTTTACACTAGAATTTTCTCCATCTTTCCTATGAAAAGAAGCAAGTGATATTGAGTTTTGAAATGATTGCAACATTTCTTTGACAAAAAATATCACTCTCAATAATTCTTACCTGAGAGCATTGTTTAAGCAAAAAAATTATTCAAACAGTTGGAATACACTACCGTCGGAAATTGTGCGCACGACTCGCGTGAGCGCTATTAAAAATCACTACTGACTTCGAACGACGATATTTCGGCGAAAAAAAGAGATAGGGAATTTTTTAAAAAACATTTGGAAAGCTCATGAAATTCCACGTCTATTGGTACCCAACAAATATTTTTTTGACCTTCTGAAAATAGTACAGCACTTGAGAAGTTCAAAAAAAAAATCAAGATTTTCTCAAATTTTCTACCCCAAATTCAACTTGTTGCACGACCTAGGAAAATTTTTTCAAAAACCTGAAAATTATACGACATGGAGCCTGAAATCTTATCTTTAATTTAAGCCAAGAAAACTTGAAAAATCTTCATGGGTGCCCGAGATATGATTAAAAATGTTCAATCGTATCTGAGCTCAATTTTAATCGACGATCACGGTTCTCGGGCGGTCTTCTACTCGCCTCCTTCGTTGAGGCAGGACCGAACAGGCCACGCACAGAGGTGGCGCCTAAGTGGATATTGTCCTATTATTTAATATGGAGATAATATTAGATTCAAATAATTGTCAACACTCACAAATAACAATAAATATTTATCTTCATTCACCATAATTTGAAATAAAAATTACTAATGAAGAGAACCAAAAGTATAAGAGGCGCCACCTTAGTTCGTGGCCTATTCGGTCCTGCCTCAACGAAGGAAACGAGCAGCGGACCGCCCGAGAACCGTGATCGTCGATTAAAATTGAACTCAGATACGATTGAACATTTTTAATCATATCTCGGGCATCCATGAAGATTTTTCAAGTTTTCCCGGCTTAAATTAAAGATAAGATTTCAGGCTCCATGTCGTATAATTTTCAGGTTTTTGAAAAAATTTTCCTACATCGTGCAAAAAGTTGAATTTGAGGTAGAAAATTTGAGAAAATCTTGAATTTTTTTTTAAACTTCTCAAGTGGTGCACTATTTTCAGAAGGTCAAAAAAATATTTGTTCGGTACCAATAGACTTAGAATTTCATGAGCTTTCCAACTGTTTTTTTGAAAATGCCCTATCTCTTTTTACTGCCGAAATATCGTTGTTCGAAGTCAGCAGTGATTTTTAATAGCGCTCACGCGAGTCGTGCGCACAATTTCCGACGGTAGTGTATATCTGAAACAAAAAAAGATACTTTCAATATTCGTTAATTATGTCACAAATCCATGAAAAAATAACACGTTACGACTAACCAATGAAAAAAAAGTTAAAAGAAGTGAAGTTGTTTCAATAAATGCGAAATGTGTTGAGCGAGAAATGTTTTTCCTAAAATACATTACAGTAGAAGTCCGATAAGTTTCTTATTTCGGGGCTGTAGGAGCGGAAAATTTCAGTAATTGCGTACTTATCGGATGCCCCCTACAGTAGCATGGTATTAGGAGCGCGCATGTGCGTGCCGTGCGTGTCATGACATTTTAAGGGGAGTGTACGCTTCTCGGACGGCAACTTATCGAGCTTCCACTGTAACTGTATCATTCATCCTCAAAAATAATAATCCTTTACGATTTACAGGCGAAAACAATTTTTTGAACAAATCATAATTATTTCAAAAAATTTCAAATAACTTTAAGATACATTGAGACCTATTGAATACATTTTATTTGAAATGAAGAAGCCTTAGTAGTTATGCAATAATAAAGCGTAATTCATGCAAATGCGTGAATTAAAAAAAGACAAGAAACTTGTTCAAAAGCACTTCAGGCTCTTCAGGAATTCGCACTTTAGAGATATAGAAGATTTTAGGAGGTTTCACTTGAAGCTCCAACTTCAACATTGACCGCACTCGCTCGGGCATTGTTGAGAATGCCTGGCAAATATCTACTTGTATATTAATTATACATCATTTCCCGACGTTAGAGAGCATTGTCGACAATGAACGGGCGTTGTCGAGAATCCCCGATTCCGGTCATTGGCCGAAGCAAATATACATTTGTTAACATTAAGGGCGATGTATTCGTAATTTTATGTACATTCTTAACTTCTTCTTCTTCTCTGAAAAGTGCGTATGTTGTTGTACTTTCATTTATTATTGTGCCAAAACACAGGTGATACCTAGGACTCCCAAGATCTGCCAATTGTACACAGTAGTAATTCGAGTAATGGACAAGGTAAGATAAGTTAAAATAATTTTATAATAGTATCAATGATATATATATATATATATATATATATATAATTAAAAACAAAGTTAAACAACCACCGCAGGGTACCACTAAGAGCAACTGCCATCTTGAAAAAATGTCAATGGCCCCCAGTAGAACCGCGGTAAAATACACCTA
>CAKNXH010058080.1:1602-17889 GCA_932178445.1 Andricus quercusramuli | reverse complement strand
ATATACACATGTATATTGTTATAGGCCACTGGCCGAGTTAAGAACCCCGTAATCTTGTTACTCATCTGTGCGATCTTCCACTCGAATTTTCCAGAGAAAATTAAAGTGAAAGGCCCTTGAGATTAGCTGTCGATTTTACGGTGTTTACAAACGACGAGTTTGCTGACCCTCAATGATTCATGCCTTTGTCCCGGCTCTCTCCCTGTCTCTTTCAAGGCTGCCAGTAATGGCCATAAGTTTCGTGCGCTCTGAAGAAACGAAGCGACCCAAAGACTAACGCCTTCTGCATCTTCCCCGCAAGTGTCTTAGCATTTTATTGACACGCAGGGATGTTTTTTAGGCTATTAACAAGTGAAATGATGGAACCTCTGATAGCATCGATGACGAGGACGACTAGCCTAATAGAATATGCGGGGTATACCTGTCGCAACTCCCTTAGAAGGTCTTATATTTGTCCTCCTTTTCATTCTCCTAGGCTGTGATATTCTTATCGCCTGCTGCCAAAAATTCGAAAGCGAACATGGTTTGTTTCTCTAAGTCAATGAGAACTATGTCAGGCTTTGAGTTCGCAACAGAAACAATTGTCGAGAACATGAAGTTCCTAGTTTTCGACAATTAACTCTATTTCCCTAGAAGCGATTAATGGAGCGGTATTTGGGCTAATGCCGTAAGTGTGACAGAGATTGTAATAAAGCGTGTAAATGACACGCTCCGCAGCTATCATCGGGAATGTATTGGCTTAAAATGTGGCCACAGTATGCTTAAGATAAAATTACACCAGCTTGACACGCCAAAATGAAACCCGCCGTGCCTGATTTCAATCCAGGTGATTTGAGGAAAGAAAAAGCCAGCTCATATGACATCGACTGATCCTTCACATTTCTGTTAAGGATGCCGTGCATCCTCTTGTCGATGAGTTTTTCGTGCAAGTTTTTCTCCTGTGCTTTCTTAATCCGTGCCTTTAGGAGTGAGTACTCGAGATGAATAAGATTTGATGCATTTCGCTCACCCGTGATATTTAAATCAAGGCTGAGTGTTTCAGCAGCCTCCTCTAGAGCTTTGTACAGACTCCATGTGCTGTAATCTCCAATTTCTTCATAATTGAATTTTCTTAAGTACAGCTTACATTTTTGCAAATTGCAAAGATTCTCTCCAAAAAATGTTCAGGAAACACGAGATGGTTGGCAAAGGAGCATTCCTTCACAAAGCCGTGGAGCAGGTGACCAAGACCATTGGCCTGAATTTTAACGTCGGAAGTGAGGAAAGTGCAATACTCCATTTAGATTCTTGAATTCTGAAAGCCGAAATAAAGAAAGCAGAGGTTGAAAAATTTCGCCAACAGCTACTCGACAAGAAAATAAACGGAAACTTTCACAGAAATGTAGAAAAATAGTCCCTGTCAAAGAAGCAAACGTTTGCTTTTCTCAGATCATCAGGGCTTAATTCGGGTACAGATGGATTTATTTTTGCATACCAGGACGGTGTCATTTGTACCTAAGTATGCCGTGAACGCATTTTATGTGGAGAAGTTTCCAGCGATGGGTCCCGAGCATGTCATGTACATGCTGAGTACCTAGAACACATACTAAGAGTGCTTTATGACCATCCATGTCGCTCTTACGGTGTAGTCCGCGACCCTGCCTTGCCGAACGCTCCAAGGGATATAGAGTCAATCGTCCGAAACGAGAAGTGCCAATCTCAGAGTGAAACGGACTACAGATTTTAGTATGCGCGGTCGCGGATTGCGATAAAAAATATAATCGTTAATTTAAAAAAAAAGAAAAACCTATTCCCGAGATCGTAAGTGTCTGAATGTGGGTAAAAAGACTTTCAATTAAAAAGTTAGCCAATGTCGAGTAAATCGTCAAATAATTTTTATATTACAATTTTACAGGTTTTCCAGTCGGCTCTAGGTAGCGATCAAGATTCGAATTTTCAATTTGTTACAAAAATAAAAACTTGCTACTGAGATATGGGGAGGCTAAATGAAAAGAACATATGTTTGATAGGAAAAAATTATCATGTTACTAAAAAATCAAAATTTTCGTAAAATTGTTGGTTAACTAGTTCTGTACTACCCACCCTTCAAATCTTTTTCCTGGTTCAATTACAGTTCCTTTTCAGCGAAGACCAAATCAGTATATGAATAATTTAGACGAAAAGAATAGGCTACTGTCACGCCTAGTACATGTGTTCAAAAAGGCACACACAAACATGCACCAAAAAAGAAATATTATTCATTATATACTTGTTATCAGGCCGTCGGAACAGTGTTCATACTAATGGACCATCGGACAAGCAAATTGTATGAAGCTGTATTTTATAAGCTCCAGGAGCTTTGTCCAAACCTCAAAATCAATTTGAAGAATGGAATGGCAGATTTTGAACCAGCTGTGAAGAAGGCTATGAAAAAAACATTTCCGGACTGCAATTTACATGGTTGCTGGTTCCATGCAAAAAAGGTATCTAATGTTGTTGTAATCGTCTATGGCTGAGGTTAAAATAAGAAAGGCTGTTTGAAAATAAAAAAATCAGTTTTATTCGAACTTGAAAAATTATAACGACCTTTGTAAGTAGCTGGCCAAAGCTCGTATGGCGAGCGCTTGGTGCGTCGCGTCTTTTAAGAACTCGCCCAAGCAAAACATCTTCGCTAGGCGCCTGCTCATGTAGTATGGCATGTAATAAGATTTTGATGAAACGGATCAATCTCTCCCAAGCGGCACCCATGTATGGAGCGTCGGGCGTATTGAAACGCCATTCAATGCTCCTAGTTAAAGCCGTTTCGGTAATTGTGGCATTATCGATTGCCGCAATTTCATTTTTCAATTTGTGAGTCGCACCTCGGAAATTGGTTTCGTTGTCGCTATAAGCAATTAACGGCGCGCCTCTTCGAGCGGCTAACCTCTCTGATGCCATAATTATAAAACTCGTACTCAAACTATGCGCGAGTTCTAAATGTATCGCCCTAGTCGTGAGGCAAGTGAACAGTACTCCCCACCGTTTTTCTCTGCGTCTTCCTATGTTTACTTCCATCGGTCCGAAATAGTTAACACCACAGTGACTGAAGGGTCTCGCTTCAAATGACAATATAATACTTTTGGCACAGTTAATTTATCACTGTCTCTTTACTTCCATGCTAATAGCGCCCGTGATAGTCAGTGACAAGCATTTTGGTAGGAGAAATTTTCAATCGAGAATCACCGGTCTATTGTTAAAAGCTTCTGAGTGTGCCAAATTCGCTCTTTCATTTGCTCCCAAAATACCGCATTCATCTAAGTATCGTCTCAAATATGTTATTTTACTATTTTTGTTAACTTCTTTTCCATTCGTCAAAGCGCGGAAATCAAGCGCAAAGCATTCAGTCTGGATTACATGGCACCAGGAGTTTACGCATTTTTGAAGTTTTTCCACCGGGGTACACTACCGTCGGAAATTGTGCGCACGACTCTTGTGAGCGCCATTAAAAATCACTGCTGACTTCGAACCACGATATTTCGACAAAAAAAAGAGATGAGAAATTTAAAAAAAAAAACAGATGGGAAGCTTATGAAATTCCACGTCTAGTGGTACGCAACAAATAATTTGTTGACCTTCTGAAAATAATAGAGCACGTTAGGAGTTAAAAAAAAATTCAAGATTTTCTCAAATTTTCTACCTCAACTTCAACTTTTAGCAGGACCCATGAAAATTTTTCAAGGACCTAAAAATTATACGATATCAAGCTTCAAATCTTATCGCTAATTAAGCCTAGAGAGCTTTGAAAATCTGTATGGGTGCCCGAGATATGATTAAAATTGTTCAATCGTATCTGAGCTCAATTTTAATCGACGATCACGGTTCTCGGCCAATCTGCTGCACGTCTCCTTCGTTGACTTTTGGTTCTCTTCATTAGTAATTTTTATTTCAAATTATTGTGAATAAAAAAATATATTTATTGTAATTTGTGATTTTTAACAATTATTTAAATCTAATATTATCTCCATAATAAAGAATAGGACAATGTCCATTCAGGCGCCATCTCTGTGCGTGACCTATGCGGTCCTGCCTCAACGAAGGAGGCGAGCAGCAGACCAGCCGCGAACCGTTATCGTCTATTAAAATTGAGCTCAGATACGATTGAACATTTCTAATCATATCTCGGGCATCCATGAAGATTTTTCAAGTTTTCTTGGCTCAAATTGAAGATAACATTTCAGGCTCCATGTCGTATAATTTTCAGGTTTTTGAAAAAATTGTCCTAGGTCGTGCAAAAAGTTGAATTTGAGGTAGAAAATTTGAGAAAATCTTGAATTTTTTTTTTAACTTCTAACGTGCTCTATTATTTTCAAAAGGTCAAAAAAATATTTGTTGAGTACCGCTAGACGTGACATTTCATAAGCTTTCCAACTGTTTTAAAAAAAATGTCCTATCTTTTTTTTTGCCGAAATATCGTTGTTCGAAGTCAGCAGTGATTTGTAATAGCGCTCACAAGAGTCGTGCGCACAATTTCCGACGGTAGTGTACTTTCATGCGTGTAGTTTTTACTCACGGGTTTTCTTTGCCTACCGCGTTGGAGGCTAACATCTTTATTTCTGCGATAACCTTGCCAGTGGTCGAATACTTTACGCGCTCGTCGCTCATACACTAGAAGCCCCCCCCCCCCCCCACCCTAGCAGTCTTATCGCCACCGGTAGTTCGGTCTGAGTTATTCTTCTTGTGAGCGCGAAAGCCCTCTTCAATTCCAAATTATCTATAGAAGCCTTTTCGACTCCGGACCCCAAAACCAACGATCGTCACTTCGCAGAGTATTTTTCCCGCAGCGCGTCGCTTACGTCGCAGGAATTTCAGCGGATGGAACCCAACGCTATTCGGAAATCTGTGTAAGCTCCGCGATCTTTCCGAGTCTATGCGCGACAAACATCTGTGGCGTCCGCGGTCAGATCTGATCCAGCAAACCACGGTCGCCGAATCCGACCAAAACACTCACCCCGACATTTTGGTATCAAGTTCGTCTTCTACGAATTTAGCGAGCCTGGCACCGATCAGTGCGACTTGAAGATCTAGTCGCGTGATTCACAGAGGTTTCAAGGGCGCGACTCTGCTCTTCGACGTTATCAGCGACACATGAGCTCGATCATTGTCTGCGCTAAAACGTAAATACGCGAGTGCGGCATACGCTGTAATGCTCGTGTCACAGAATACGCGTAACGCGGCTACCGAATCTTTTGTGTTTATCGGAGAGAAGCAACGCGGTACTCGCCACTCTCTTATGTCTTTCAGTTTATCAATCTACGGGAGCCATGTCGCGAATTCTTCGTCCCTTATTTTGTTATGCCAATTGACACCGCTTCGCCAGATTTCTTGCATGAGCAATTTCGCTTTTAGCGTGAACGGTGCGAGAAGGCCAAGCGCGTCAAAAACTGACAGGACAACTCGTAGGACTTGTCTTTTCGTTGGTTTTTCAATGCTATTTGAAATTTCTTTTGAAATTTTAGCGAACTCTACGTTAAACCGTAATACGTTCACTTGAAAATCTCAAATTAGGCCCAAAACTCTTTCTCTTCCCTGATCGCACAATCGCATCTCCTGACCACCTGTTGGCTGTTTACATTCCGTAGCTTTTTGCAGGGTCCTTTGGTCATTGCTGGCCAACTCATGCATTTCAAACCCGGTTTCTGAATTTATCATGCTGAAGTCGCGAAAAAGTTTCACAACTTCCGATTCCGTTTTCCTAGTCGTAAAAAAGTCGTACATTTAGCTGTTGTCGATTATGCTTTTACTCGCGTCCGGATTGCTTTCAGCAAACCGCTGAGCATTTACGTTTTTTATATAGATTGCGTCACACGGCAAGGATTTGACACAAAAAATTAACGTCGTCATCTCGTACACATCGGGCTCGCGTTTTTTGTCGTCTAATAAATCATTTAAACTTAAATTTTCTCTTTCCCCGTCATTTGACCGACTTTTCGTGGCCAGGACTAGTATAGACCGAATCTTATCGGGCTTATTTATGTTATGTACGCCAAAGTGTGGCAAATGCCAAACCCTTGGCCTCTCAATCGACAGGTTCGCTTTTACGGCTTATCCGAGATCTATAAAACGTTGCACCTTCCTGTAATACAATTGTGCATAAGAAGAATTTTGAAACAGTCTTTTTTCGGTCAGCTTTCACCTGGCGCGAGCAGTCCTATAACCGTCCACACTTGGTGGAAAGTCAGATTTCCACAAGAAACCAGTTTTTCCAAATTTTCCTTTTTTGTGGCCCGTTTCTCGAAGGATTTCCAGAGCACGCTCTCGGCCGCTTCGTTTTCTGGTATTTATGTTCACGCCGATAGATTTGATTTAAAAATATTTTTTTATTAGATAATTGTTTCTTTTTTTAGGGTTTCCTCATCACAGAGAGCATCGGTTTTAGTTTACGGATTTTGTTCGCGAGACAGAGTGGCACTTGCGTTTGTTCCGAAACATGACGCGCAGCGCCGTGTCAAGCCCAAGAGAGTAACGATCGTGATATCACTAAATCCATTGTGACGACTTCTCTGAAATCTCGCTTCACAATCAATCTTCAATTATCTTGGCTTATTAATATTTTAACTCGCGCTTTGTAATACCGGCCTGCTTTGATTTGGACTGTTCGAATTTTCGACGATTTCTTCACAGATTGTTTGTGTCGGAAGTATGAGGTTTTTTGCGGTCACCGCGCATTTAATGCGATGTTCACCGAAAGCGCCCACTACCTCAAAATCTATCTTTTCACAATTCGGCATCGTCATCTTTTCGTTATTTATACCAAATAAGGTCACGTCCGTTCGCGATCCTCTCAGTCCCAGATCGCGAGCTAGATTTTGGTCAATTGAACTAAGGGGCCATTTAATAATTACGTAAGGGCGATTTTGACCATTCTTGAATCCCCCCCCCCGCCAGGGTGGGGGGGAGGTGTTGAACCGACCTTGTCCGTAGTAAATTATTACGAAAGATTGTTTTACCCCCCCCCCCCTCCCCCCGAGGTAAGATCATGTAGAGATTTTTGAAACCCCCCTCCCCCTCGTGACCCTTACGTAATTAATGAATTGCCCCTAATCATAGCCCGGCCGTCCACTGCCCGTAAGTATTTATAAAATGTCTTGCGCCAAGCACACGCAATAGCAAAATTTTTATAAAGATCGTAATATCTAGCCAGATCCGCGGGTCTGCATCGTGAAACGCGGACGCAACATTGATACTTTTAGAAGCGGTGAGTGGAGATGATCCTGATCGCACACCATCAGAATTCGAATTTTCACATCTGCGTGTGGAAACTGGAACTATTGTGCAGGAAAGTATGGTGCGACCTTGCGCACACCTCGCATTTCTCATTTCTGTATACGCTCTTTACATGAGCAGTTTTGAGTCGCTTCTCGCACACATTTCGCACACTCCGATGGGAAATGTTTTCCCTTCATGCAGATCATGCAGTCACGCACTTTCGAATAATTTTCCTCTCTACGCTTGTCATTCGGCTCGCTTACATTTTGCGCAACGTACACCGCTCCAGTGCGTGCACCTCGCCTGTCCTTACTATTGCTGATATTCGGTGCGCTTAGCGTAGCGTTGATATCCACGTCAAAGATTCCAGCGTCTGCGGCGAGTTCTGCCTCCTTGCATAAAAAGTTGGTAAGCTTTTCTAAGACAGAATTCGAATCAACAGCGGTGGCCGCGTATCTATTGTATTCGAATTTTAAAGCCAAAGGTAGCCTGCTTCCTCTAATATAGCCGCCTAATTTTTACGATAGTTTATAAGCTTATTCAAAATGTAGCCACTCTAGTGGATCACCCGAAAAAGAAGGCAGACTCTTCTTAGTCGTTAATCGGTTTACTAAACGCGAGTTTCCCTCGCTTATCGACGCTTCGCGCAACGAACTAGGCCTTTTTTTGAGGATTTCCGCAAATTGGACGCTTGCATCAATTACATTAAAATTTGTATTACATTGCCGTTCGCTTCATTCGCACCTGTTGGTCTAGTTGGACGCCTCGCGCTCTTTGCCCAGGGATGTTATTGATGTATGTCGCTGTTGTCGGCATCAGGTTTTCCCTCGCCAAATTTGAACTCGGAGCTATCATCTCCGCTGCTTTTGTAGGACTGGTTGTTCGCTGTCTCGGACGTCGATCTCGGGCTTGAGATGACGGCGCCGCCGGCTCCAAGCTATCACGCTGCTGTTCAGATTTCCAGGACTATATTGCCCGTCGTCCTTCCCCTGGCTCCGTGCAGAAGTCCTGGTCGCTCGTCTTTGACTGTGCCCCTTGTCCGGGGCAGGATAGTTGTTGATCGGGACATCGGGAACAGTCTTCTTAAAATGTTTCGACGGAGGCTTGGACGATGCTGCAGCATGTTTTCTCTTTTGTAAGATTTCCACTTGTCGATCAGTAAAATTAATTGGAATTAAATGCTTTCCACAGAGGGCCTTACTTTATTTCAATCCCAGCTTATCCGGAAGAGATCCCGGTTTTCAGCACCAAAATGTGTCTATAGCATTTCTAGCTTTGTTAATATTTCTAATTTTGGAAAAATTCTGTTTTACAACTTCTGAACGTCTAAACTAGAAAATGTATTCTTATTTTTATCGAAATTTTGCTGCTTATCAGAGACATCTAACAGGTTTATCAGCAGGCGATAAAATAAAATTAGTTTCAGATAGTTCAAATAAAACATTTTATTAATTATTTCAATTTTTCAGGCTTTTCGAAAGTACTGGAACACTTGCGGACTGAGTAAAGCAAACGAAAGTGTCCTCCGTTTAGCAACAGGTCTTCCACTAGCACCAGAGAGTAGATTTCTTGAAGGAATTCAAATCCTTGGAAGCCAAATCGTATGTTATCCACAACGATTTCAGAGCAAAGTCCGGAAATTTATTTATTACCTGGAAAATTTTTGGGGTAAAAGAACTAGGATTTTATGTATCGGCGATTGCCCACACCGGACCAAGAATCTCTCCGAATCGCTCAACCACAGATTAGGAGTAAAACTAGGCCACTTACATCCGCAAATTTGGAAATTCATAGGTATATCAGGAAAATTCTAGTATTAAATTAAGTATTCCTGCATCAGATAATATTTGCATTCATTAATCAAATATTGTGCAACATGATTTGGAACATTTTAAGCGTAAGATCATTCTTTACTAATTCATGTGCGTTAAATATCATCTTGATATTATTTTCTCTCGTAGCACTGTTACAAGTAGTCATTAAGGATGAAGAAATCCGATTAGATGCATTATTGCGTGGACGCATGGTTGGAGAATTCATGAATCCTTCGGACGTGAAAAGAAATAACATAATAGCAAGCGCACAAAGACAGCTGGAAAAGGGCGGGTAATGAAAACTAAATATCTGCGAAGAAAATTGTAAAAATACCATTGAATTCTAAAGTTCTAGTCCTTTTATCATCTTAAGATTTCCTATTCAATATCATGTTAAAAATTCGAAAATAGATTTTGATTGATTCAAGGAAAGTTCTCTTGGAAGAAGGAAAATATTTCATTATTTCTACAGCGATCAAATGTTTGGTCATCCCAATCAAACATTTCTCTCAGTGTACACTTAATGAAATATTCAGCTTACGATTATTTTATACCTTTTTTATATTTACTGTAGATCGCTGAAAAAATTCCTGAGGACTTGCTCAAAAGCTTAAGGTATCTTTTCGAAGATCGTCCACACAAATTCGATGCCATTGTTTTTGGACACGCTCCACGTACCTGCAGCTGAGCTCTTGGGGATTCATGCTTGATTTTAGAAACAGTCTATCACAGTGTAATCAACCATTCACAACGTTCATACCATTCAATCCCTTCATACCATGAACGATCATGCAGTACACGTTTTTAACTTTGACATTTGCTATGTAATAGGACATTCATGTTTTTTGCTTTCCTGTAATTTAACAATTTCGCGTCTTATTTTTGTTGTTAAGGCTTCATCCACTTTTAACCTTTTACTGTTGTTTTGTCCGAAACTTTCCAATATTTTCTCGTCGATGTGTTGTAATAATGAATGCGTTGTATTATATTAATGCTAATCCTGATTTTGTAATGCGAAATACTTTTTACAAATCCGTATCTCATTACATGTTAGCGAATTTATCAAATTTATTCAGTTTTTTCGTTGTAGAGGACCCCGCAACAAAAGCTCTGAAAAAAATCTCGGTGAATTTTTCTGAATTTTAGATAAGTTGTAGATCATTACATCGCCAGTGAAAAGTACGTATGCCACGATGTTGAAAAATGGACAGGTTTTTCGTTCGTTCATGAAAAGTCGCTTTTCGGGCACCTTACCGACATTCGAGGACTGTTTGGTGCCACGCTCAAGAATCATACCCAACTTTGTGCATCATTGGTATTTTATAGCGTAGGACCCCCCGATCGATAATATATGTGTCTGAGGATCGAGAGAAGGATACTTTTTTGTTAGTGCTTTGCCCAATCTCGGTTTTCATGCACTGAAGGACTGTTTCGCCCCACAAATAGGAATCATGCCCAACTCTGTGCCTCATCTGTATTTTGTACTTAAGGACCTCCTGATCGATGATATACGTGTCTGATCGCCGAGAGGTGGATTATTTTCTCATACGTGCTGCGCTCAGTATCGCTTTTCATGCATACTAAAAAAGACATACCGAGCCTAGAGAAATGTTTGGCGCCACGCTTAGGGATCATGCACAACTCTGTACCTCAGTGGTATTTTGTAGTTTAGGACCCTCTAATCAATAATATACGTGTCTGAAGGTCGACAGGAGGATACATTTCGTTAGTACTGCGCCCAAAGTCGCTTTACGTACATACCAAAACTCGAGGTCTGTCTTGTGCCTCGCTCCTAGATGATAGTGAACTGTGTACCTCTCTTATATTTTGTAGCTTAGGGTCCCCTTATTAATAATATATGTGTCTGAGGGTCGCAATAAGGATACTTCTTTGTTGGTGCTGCGGCCAAAGTGGCTTTTCATGCATAATTAAGAAGACATACCGACAGTCGGGTACTATTCAACGCCACGCTCGGGGATCAGGTCGACCTGTGTTGCACATTGATATTTTGTAGATTGAGACGCTCCCTGCAGTTATTCTGGATTAACAATTTTTTATTGTGGTCTGCAGGCAGCGTCAAGTATCGTGTGATCGAGTCAAGTGAAGGGGTAGCATATATTATGTTCATTTCGTGCATATTCCATGTACCACAATATGATTGCCGCATATGTACAAGTTTCCAGACATGGAGCACACGCTTTGCACATACACTAATACCCTTGGATTGAATAAGCTAACTAACGTTGGTGCCAAGTTGCGTTCCTGAATCATCAGTAAACTCCAACTCTGATGAGTCACAGATCTGGTATGATGTCGCTATGTTGCTCGTTCATGACTTCCAACTGAAGCTCTCCTTTGACTTCTCTCTGTAGCTTGTCCTGAATGTACGAAGGAGCCAACTTGACCTGATACACACCGATTCCCAGATTCGAAGGAAGGCTACTTTCAGACAAGGAAAATTATGCACGTATTGAGCATTCAGCTAAACCCATCGTTGACCACTTCTAGCCTGAAAATATTCCAGTTCTACTTGTGCTTGGACAACTTTTAATTCACGAGCTCTGGCGCGTAATGGCAAGACACAAATGCAGCATTAGCTCCTTCCATTTCAGTAGGTGGATGGTGTGTATTAATTAGTCCTCCAGCGATGCGATAGAAGTCGCCGAGGTTTGCCGCATGCTGCACTGGAATTGTGTGATCGAAGAACTAGAGAATGGTTTCGAAGTGGCCATTGCTGGTCTACGCTATCTATCTAGTCTTCGTTCTGAAACGAGATCCGGCCGCCTTCTCTGTATAGAATTGACGCTGTCCAGTTTAGAGGAGTGCCAGTATTTTCCACGAAACTCCTAGATGCTCTAGTAAGGCTATAGCATTTCGATAGCCTCTATTGATAACAAAGATCGACTCATTTGGAAACCAATCTCTCATTCTGTCAACGTTCCTTTGAGGTTCGTTACTTAGCATCGCAGCATTGTTTTTTTGAGAGTCTGAAAAGTATGGTACAATGAAAGCAGGTTTCAGTAAATGATAGCTCTTGCGAATGCAGTAGGACTGTCGCAGACTGCTAAAGTTGCTACTGTTATGGATATAAATGTAAGCCCCGTCTATGTATGCAATTATTCTACGGACATGAGGTTGTGAATAGTATAATTCGTTAGCGAATTCGGTAACATGGCTTGCTATATCATCCTCTCTTGATAAGGTCGTCTCAAACTACAAAATATGAACAAGGCACAGAGTTGGGCATGATATCGGAGCGTGGCACCATACTATCCTCGAGTGTCGGTATGTCTCCTTTGCGGTGCATGAAAAGAGACTTTAGGCGCAGCACCAATGAAAAAGTGCCCTTCGCTCGAACTTTAGATACGTATATTGTTGATCAAGGGTTCGAAACTAGATAATATCAAGGAAGTACAAAGAATTGGGTGTGATCCTTGAGCCGACGCCAATGAGTCCCCAAGTGTTAGTATACCTTTTTCAGCATGCATGAAATGCAACTTTGAATGTAACAACAACGAAAAAGTGTTTTTATGTCGACCTTCAGACATGTATATTATCGATCAGGAGGTCGGTCCTGAACTACAAAATGTCGAAGAAGCACAGAATGGGGCCTGATACCTGAGAGTGGCGCCAAACAGTCCTCGAGTGTCTGTAGATCTACTTTAGCGTGCACGAAAGGCAACCTGTAGTGCGATAAAAACAAAAAACAGTCAACTTTACGTATTTTCGCATTAGCACTTCTAATCGGGGACGTAAATGATCTACAACATATGTATAATTCAGAAAAATCCAACGAGACCTTTTTTAGTAAATTTGGTGCAAGGCCCTTTATTTTTTAATAATATATATTGACCAAGACGTTTCACCTAGGCAAAGCAACTAAGAAAGAATAACGTCACGGCTCGATTATGTCACGAAATCAAATAATTAAATAGTAGTTTAATTTCTCACACATTTCTTAACAAAAATTCATGTTCTGTTTTGTTTCGAAATGTTAGTTATAGTCAATAGTTTCATGTTCTATTTTTAATAAACTTCTTAAAGTATGTCAAGCGCTATACCCACAGACTATTTCAACGAATTGATTCAGCTCTTCCGGCATCGTAGCTCTTAAAATTTGATCAGTCTTACAGTATTAGAGCAACAAGGACATCACGCAACTTAACAAACGAAGAGTTCTGTTCCATGCTGAGTTTGAGGTTTTATTCCATGCTAAGTTACCTAAATCAGTCAATTACCATCTTTCGGCAATGCATATTTAAAATACACCGTTAATGCAGATTTACCAATGGTCCGTAAGACAATTTTAGTATCGGTTCGTAATGCAAATTTATTATTATTTATCGGCCAATCAGGGGCCGTTGGTAGTGTACATTCCCAGCTATAGATCGAGCCTCAACTGCTATGTCAGGTGACAACCTTTCTAATAGAGTGCACATAGCTATGAATAACAAATGGCGCCACAGTGATATTAGTGAGTATTTTCATCCAACACTAAAATCAACTGATCAAAAGTCGGTTATGCATGTATTGGCCGTGAACTGATACTCAGTATCTTATCGAAAAACGGTGTGTACCCCACTGTGCGTTGGAATTCTCCTACCGTCCACGGATATTCCCCTGCAAGTGGCACGCTTCTACCTTAAACACAGGATTCCCCAATTTCTATAAGTGCCGCGCTGAGCTTCCCTAGTCATTTTTATAATTATTTTGGATAAATGTTTTGTGTGTATACTATCTAACTAAGTAGAAAGAGTTTCCGTCAACTGAAACAAGTTGAGGGTTGAGAGCCGACACAACCTATAATCTACATGAAGATTAATCTGATCCGATTATTAGCACAAAAAAAAATGTCATTTCCAATAGTGGACTGCTAAAAATATATTTTTAACATAAGAAATTCGTGCTCGGTTGAAGAAAAAAGGCAAATTTTCGAAAAAATTAATTAAAATAATTCCTCATAAACTCTCAGAGAATTTATTTTGCGGATATATTTATGGTAATATTCTCCTTTACTTTCCAAAGTAGTACAACCGTCTCAGAACTCTAAAGTGTTACTCTGTTTCCGCAAGTGCGGCGCGTCCACATTAAACCTAAAAAGATGTGAACTTCGCCTGTATCTGTAAGTGGGGTTCGCTCAGTACAGCGCAGCACCGAGATTCCCTGCACAGAGACACCGATGCCTGAAGTGAACCGTACCCTCTCTGTCTACCATATGAGATTAGGACCATGAACCTTTGATGCCTCTAACCAATGGAGACGCAATTCCTTCCTAAATTGGAAGACGACATACCTCCTTTTATTACAAAATAGGCAACCTTAGTGGTGACCTATAATTTCTCGATTAGGACCAGGAAATTGTATCGCCACGTAACACCGGAGACGCAATTCCTTCCTAACTTGGAAGACGAGATACCTCCTCTCATTGTCAAATGAACAACCCTAATGAAGTTCTACAATTTGTCAATTAGAACCATAAACCTCTTACGCCTCTGAACAACGGAGACGCAATTCCTTTCTCACTTAAAAGACGAGATACCTCCTCTTATTGTAAAATGGACAGTCTTAGTGAAGACATTTAATTTCTCGATTAGGACTATAAACCGCTAACGCCTCTGAACAATAGAGACGCGATTCCTTTCTAAGTTGGTAGACGACATACCTCCTCTTATTGTAATATGGACAGTTTTAGTGGAGACGTTTAATTTCTCGATTAGAACCATGAACCTTTAACGCCTCTAACCATTGGAGACGCAATTCCTTCCTAAGTTGGAAGAAGACAAACCTCCTTTTATTACAAATAGGCAGCCTTAGTGAAGACATCTAATTTCTCGATTAGGACCAGGACATTGTACCGCCACGTAACACCGGAGACGCAATTATTCCTAACTTGGAAGACGAGATACCTCCTCTTTTTGTGAAATAAACAGTCCTAATGAAGTTATACAATTTCTTAATTAGAGCTAGAAATTGTAACGCCACGGAACACCGGAGACACAATTCCTTCCAAACTTGGAAGACGACAACCTCCTCTCATTGTCGAATGAACAGCCCTAATGAAGTTATACAATTTTTTCATTAGAACCATAAACCTCTTACGCCTCTGAACAACGGAGACGCAATTCCTTTCTCACTTGAAAGACGAGATACCTCCTCTTATTGTAAAATGGACAGTCTTCGTGAAGAAATTTAATTTCTTGATTAGGACCATAAACCTCTAATGCCTCTGAACAATAGAGACGCGATTCCTTTCTAACCTGGTAGACGACATACCTCCTCTTATAGTAAAATGGACAGCCTTAGTAAGAATATTTAATTTCTCGATCAGGACCATGGAATTGTAACGCCCCGGAACACCGGAGACGAAATCCCTTCCTAACTTGGAATACGACATACCTCCTCTTATTGTAACATGGACAGCCTTAGTAAAGAAATTTAATTTCTCGATGAGGACCATGAAATGGTAACGCCACGGAACACCGGATACGCAATTGCTTTGTAACTCGGAAGACGACATACCTCCTCTTTTTGTAAAATAAACAGCCCTAATGAAGTAATAAAATTTCTTGTTTAGAACTAGAAATTGTAACGCCACGGAACCTGAGAAGCAATTTCTTTCTAACATGGGAGACGATATACCTCCTCTTATTGTCGAATAAACAGCCATAACGAAGACATTCAGTTTCTCGATTAGAACCATAAACCTCTAACGCCTCTGAACAATAAAGACGCGATTCCTCTTTAAGTTGGTAAACGACATACCTCATTTTATAGTAAAATGGACAGCCTTAGTAAAAATATTGCATTTCTCATTCAGGAACATGGAATTGTAACGCTACGAAACACCGGAGACGAAATCCCTTCCTAATTCGGAAGAAAAGATACCTCCTTTTATTGTCAAATGGACAGCCTTGGTGAAGATAAGTTTGTCTAATCCTAATAAGTGAAAATATCGTTAGTGGACAATTATTCAGCACCTCAGACAGTTGCGGATACTTTTAATTAACGGTCTGAGCGAGTTAACATAGGGAGAGCACGTCAGACTTCATCCTTGCAATCTCCCTTCAAACAGGTGTTCGAGAGCGGTGGTGGTAGGACCCAGCATCACAATGAGAGGTACGCGCACCTCCTAGATCCCTTCTTTTATTTGATGTTGATTTCTGATATCGCGGTTAGGATAAGATAACGGTAAAGCCTCTTTTTCTTGGAGATGCAATTTATTCCCAACTGGCAAGTTATTGCAGGTATT
>CAKNXH010058079.1:107289-124609 GCA_932178445.1 Andricus quercusramuli | reverse complement strand
TAAAGAATTTGAAATACTTTTCACACTATGAAAATACGCAATCAACAATTTAGAATATGTAGAAAGACTCATAAATCCTATAAATTCTCCAGAATTTTTCTGAATTCTGATAAAATCATAGCACTTTTCCTGATTATTTCCCAATTAGTCAAGTAAGGGAGTCGGCGTAGGTATGACTGAAGGAAGATGTACCCTTTATTTGAATTACACACGATTCTATTAAATTCTGTAGAAATCAATTCAATACTTTTGAATTATTCAAAACATTTTTAAATACTTTTTAAGCTACGATAATACACATTGAATTATTTGTAATTGAAGGGCTCGCAAATTCTACAAATTCTCCTGAATTCTTCAGGATTCTACTAAAACCATAGCACTATTCCTAATTTTTTTCAAATTAGTCAAAGTTATTTCGACGGCTTACCTACCGCTGAATGAAGATGTAATCGTTACTTGAATTTTGCGGAATTTTCTCGAATTGCGTTGAATTCTCCTCAAAAGTTCTGAATTCACTTGAAGAATTTTTTTAAACTTTGAAGCAATGACAACAAACATTGAATTCTTTGGAATTTAAAAACATTAACAAGGGGACCTTTAGGTCTGCTTTTTTTTGTTTGTATTGATACTTTCCTGAATGAAAGGTACGTACCAGAGGTTTTCTGAGAAAAATCATGAAGACGCAATTTTGACCCATTTACGAGAAAAATGCATTTCAAAAATTGCAAAACGGATGGTCATTAAGCCGGTGTAAAAGTATATCGAAGAGTCGGTAGCTCCCTGGTAGAGTGCTCGGCTGATAGCCGCAAGGTTGCGCGTTCGATTCTCGCTATCTATACTTTTTTTTTATTCGTTAAAATGCTTTTTTATTCCATTTTTGAATTTAATTAAAATTCTTTATTATTCAATAGTTTCTAGTATCTATATTATTGAATTAAAGTAGGAACAAAGTAGGAACAAAGTAGGAACAAAGTAAAAAAATACACTTTCAAGACACTTCTGATTCTTGTTAGTAAATATCTATGAAATGAGTCTTTACATCCACTGGCATTTCGTATTTATTATTTGAATAATAATATAATAATATATAAAAATAATAATATAAAAATATATAATAATATAAATACTAGAAACTATTGAATAATAAAGAATTTTAATGAAATGCACAGTTGTCGAAACGAGTGGTAATAAAAATACGATTAACAGAGTTTTCATTGAAAATAAGGAATAAATAATCATTAAATGATATAATTTTATCAAATGTTATTCAAAAATGGAATAAAAAAGTATTTTAATGAATAAAAAAAAGTATAGCTAGCGAGAATCGAACGGGCAACCTTGCGGCTATCAGCCGAGCACTCTACCAGGGAGCTACCGACTCTTCGATATTCTTTTACACTGGCTCAATGACCATCCGTTTTGCAATTTTTGAAATGCATTTTTCTCGTAAATGGGTCAAAATTGCGTCTTCATGATTTTTCTCAGAAAACCTCTGGTACGTACCTTTTATTGAGGAAAGTATCAATTCCAACAAAAAAAAGCAGACCTAAAGGTCCCCTTGTAAGTCTTGCTTTTTATAACAGAAAGTAAGGAACTAAGTTTGATGGACATTTTCAATCGTCTTTTCACCAAATTTTTGCAGTACTTTTTCGACTGGAGAATCCAAACAAGCGTGTTCTTTCTTGAAGGAAAAAGTTTACGACCTTTCAGAAAAGTGTGGAATGGTTAGAATATACTATCTTGGATTTTATAAGCGAAAGTGAGGAATTTCTTTTGACAGATATTATCAATCACCTTTTTGTCAAGTTTCTTCAGTAGTTTTTTATATGCAGAGTCCAATCAAGGGAGCCTGGTATTGACGGGAGACACTTACGAGCTTAAAAAAATGGGTTAATATTTATAATTTACAATATTGCTTCATGTAACCGAAAATCTTCGTTTTTGTAACTGAAAGACTTTTTTAACCTTCTTTTTCGAAAGTTTTTTCGGTAGTTTCTAACAGAGGAATCAAAACAAGGTAGTTGGTTTTCGACGGGGACTCTAACGAGCTTCTAAATAATTATGAAATATTGGAATGTTATGAAACTTCCTATGATTTGCCGAAATACTGAACTACATATGGTCACCTGCTTAGAACGTCAGCTTTTCAAGCTTTTTAAAAGTTTTTCACCTGGTGAGGAATTAAGTACTAAGTCTTATAAATTCTTAAACATTCATAAACAGCTCGAAACAGAGAAAAATTTACAACAGACACACGCATCAACGCAAGAGGGTGTGTCGATGTTTCTTCAAAAGGTTTCAAACCAATTGAAACCACCCCTATTTTACAACGGAGCCAGGTAATTTTTCGAATTAGGGTAATTGTAATGAATTTTCGTGAATCGTATACCGTTCACATTTTGTTTATATTGTGATATTTTGTGTTCACCTTATTAAAAATTAAATAAATAAAGTTTTCATCCAAATATTTTTGAATTATGTAAAATATTGTAATTTTTAATAACATATTCTAAAAACGTCCTAGTTCAGACCAAATTACATTCCAGAATCGTGTAATGATCCAACAAAATTTTTTATGGCACCATTTACACGGGATGTCGTAAAAATGTCCATTTTTATACGAAAATAATCCAACAATTTTTCAAAACATTTCATAATCCTTGAGAGCTTCCTTCACGTCCATGCATTTTTTTGTGCAATCTCTCGTGTTTCTATGGCTTCTTCTGTCTCTTCGGATTAATGTCTCATTAATAGATTCTAACAATTCTTTCGGCGGTCTACTTGTGGGCATTCTGCCATTTACTTTACCTTTTTACACTTGTTAGGTCAGTCGTTCATCTTTCATTCTTTCAACATGTCCGAACCATCTTAAGTGATTTCTTCCCCATATGTCAACTAGTGTCTCTCCTCTACTACATTCTTTGAGGATTGTCTCGTTTTGGACTTTGTCTATCAGTGTTTTCCCGCATATTATGCGCAGAGGTTTCATGCCGATCGCGTTGATTTTACTCATGTCCTTTTCTTGACAGGTCCATGTCTCGCTACCGTATAGTACAGTTGGTACGAATATGGAATTATGTATGGCCATTTTAGCTTTTTTTGATATGTTTTTATTTGTGAGGCTGGACCCTGCTCTGCCGATAACCTGCTTACCCTCATTTATGCGCCTATCTAACTACCCATCTATTTTTCCGTCGCTAGTGAATAGGCTACCCAGATATACTTACTTGTCAACTTGTTATAATCTCTCATCATTTAGGACAATGTTGAACATTGTTTTCTCACTTTTTCCTTCAAACACCATGACTTTTGTTTTATTTACGTTAATTTATAAAGATTTATAATATTGAATGGTACAATTTGTTCATAGTACCTACAATATTATCATACTATGTAAAAATTGAACATAAGTAATAAATACAAAGTAAATAATAAATACAGCCTATAAATTTTGTATCACATAAGATTTCACGCAGATTTCAAAGATTGCAAAAAGATTTCAATAATTACCCTAGGATTTCACAGGTTTCACAAGGACTTCGAATAGATTTAAAAGATTTCACAAAGACTTCCATTATGCACAATACAAAATATTACCCAATATTTGCAAAATATTTTAAATGGGAAATAATTGACGTCTATGAAGTCTTTATGAAATCTTTGGGAAATGATTGCAGTTTTGTCAAATATTTGAAAATATTTTGAAATATTTGGTAATATTTGTGAAATTATTGGAATCTTTGGGAAATCATTGAAGATTTCAATAATTTCTCAAATATTATCAAATATTTTTCAAAGATTTCAAAGATTTATTGAAAAATTCAGGTAGATTTCAAAGATTGCATAAGAATTTCAATCATTTCCCAAATATTTCAATGATTTCCCAAATACTATTTGCAAGATTCCAAAAATATTTTAAATATTTCCAAAGATTTCAGAAAAATTGTAATGATTTTTCAAAGATTTCATAATGATTTAAAATATTTTGAAAAGATTTCGAAAAATTTTAACAAATTTCACAAAGTTTCAATGGTTTCCTAAAGATTTAAAAAATTTAGGATAGGTTGAAAAGACTTCACAAAGACTTTAATGGTTTCCCAATGGTGTTCGTAATTTAAAAAATATCACCAAATATATTTAAAAAATATTGCAAATACTTCCAAAGATTGCAAAAGGATTTAAATAATTTCACAAATATTACGAAATGTTTCAAATATTTCGCAAAAGTTTCAATTATTTCCCAAAGATTTTAAAGATTTCGGATAGATTTAAAAGATTTCCCTAAGTTTTCAAAAGGATTAAAATAATTTCACAAATATTACCAAATATTTCAAATATTTCGCAAAGATTTCCAAAGATTTTGCAAAGGTTTCAAGATTTTTCCAACAATTTAAAATATTTCGGATATACTTTAAATTAAAGATTTCACAAAGGTTTAAATGATGTTCCAAAGATTGCAAAAGGATTTAAATAATTTCACAAATATTACCAAATATTTCAAATACTTCGCTAAAGATTTTCAAAGATTTCGTTAAGGTTTCAATGATTTCCCAAAGATTTTAAAGATTTCGGGTAGATTTAAAAGATTTCCCTAAGATTTCAAAAGGACTTAAATAATTTCACAAATATTACCAAATATTTCACATATTTCGTAGACACCCGATTCGGGTAGTGTTTCTAGGTGGATAGTTTCTTGTAGTAAATAACTACAAGTGTGGGCTCACCACACCCACGACGAGCCAACAGCACGCAATATTCCCGAACGGTCACCCATCCAAGTGCTAACCGCGCCCAACACTGCTTAACTTCAGTGATCTAACAATAACTGGTTTCCAATGATTTCCCAAAGATTTGAAAAGGATTGAAATAATTTCACAAATATTACCAAATATACTTCAAATATTTCGTAAAGATTTCACAAAGATTTGACAAAGGTCGCAATGAATTCTCAACGATTTCATAAAGATTTCACAAAGATTTCATAAAGATTTCACAAAGATTTCAAATATTTCGCAAAGATCATAAATGTATCTATCTATCCCAGGTAAGATTAGGACTGGGTTCAAGAATTTGAATCGGTAGTGGAATAGTCCATAGAGTATCCTGAATGGAGGATAATCAACATTGATGGCCCCATGGCCGGGAATTTTCCTATCATTTCTCAGCCGCAGATCTATTATATATGCAAACAAAATGAGAAAATATCTATTTTGGAAAAATTCAAACGATCCGCTGAATTTAATCATTCGATTTCAAAGGGGGGCAAATCAATACTTTGCCTCTTCCTGGTCGTTTTCTATGGGGTTGGGGGGGGGGGGCATTGCCCCCTCTGCCCCCTAGGCCTAGGGCTCCGCAGCCTCTGGTCTAACGCAATGTTGCATACTGCTTCCTCACCCTTCTTTAAAATACCATAATTTTTGTTTTTTTTACGTTAATGTCAAGACCCATGTTCTTCATGCTAGTATTCAGTCTGCTCAACATTCTCTGTAAGCTATCGACTGAAACTGCTGCGTAACAAGCTTATACCTTCTTTGTCGAATTATCTATTAAATATCGCAAATAAAAAAGAACAAAAAGAGATTAGATATTTTTCCTAAATGAAGTTTGAGATTTAAAGAATCTAATTTTTTTCATCAGATTTCACAGATAGAAAACATGTTATTCAATGTTTCATAAAAAATCTGTTGTTTTATAGAAGATATACTAATTCAAAAATTCGAAAGGTAGTTACATTTACATAAATGGATGAAACTGATTGACCATTCTCTTGTCTACATTCGGGATTAAATTTAGAGAAAATAAGAACATGGGTTTTATAAAATTTTAATTTAGTAATAATTTTTAATTCTTCTATGATTCCCATTTCTTTAAAAATATTTTCTTCATAAATTTACTTCGATGAAGGAATATTTCTTTAAAATGTAAGTGGAAGGAGCCTCAATTCTTTATTGGATTTTTATAGAGTTTTGAAAATAAAAATGAAATATTCGATAGACATGATGGTTAGATTTTCTTCAAATATCTATCGATCGTTAGCCGCGATCACGTAGACATACATCGCGAAGAAGCTCTTCCAATAAATAAACTAAAAAAAACCTGATCTTACCAAACTCGGTCGGCATTTGCCCTTGAGCATCGACAAGCGGGGTAGTAGTATTATAATATATATAGCTCATGTCCCAACAATAAAACTCCTCCAGGTGTCTTTACACTACAATACATTGCAACCCCAATACCTTCTCTATAGCTTCACCTTCTGATAAATCTTTCATACGCCACATGATATACCAGTTACCCACCCTATCTAGCATTTCTAACACAAAGTCTTTTTTCTCCAGGTTGCGTCGTTCACCCTACCCCACCTGATATCGCTCGACCAGCACCTTTTGCTGTCTTTCTCCTTTGAAGGGAGACCAGCAAACTCACCCTCTTCAGACCTACCAGACCAAGCGAGACACCACACACATTCTTGACGTCAGGCCTCTCGCTCTCTCCTTGGTGCCGCCTCTCAACTCTCAAGAAAACTAATCGAGCCAGCCAACCTCCACAGTTGCGGGGATCTTGGCAAGGCAGACGTCTTGCTATAGCAGTCCGCCGCTGCATGTGAGTTTTCAGTGCGTGCGATGCCGATCACGCCGCCGGAGGGGTTGTTTTCCTCGATTTCGTGAGTGACTTCAACAAAAGCACGTGTCCGCGTTGCTAGGACAAAGAGGACTGCGCGTCATGCCTCATCAACAATGTGTTTTCCGCACTGTGTTTCGCTGATAATTTACTACGAGTTTGACTTAGCCTAGCTGCTCTCACCTTTCCATAAAATTCAAATGAATCATGACGCAGCAGCCGACAATCAGGAGCCAGAGAACCTCAAGGCAACGCGGTGCGGTCCAACGTGATCAGCCTTTAAATGGATAAACCTCTTTTCTTCATCACACAATCCACGGATCATCCACTTGATGAGGCCCATTACCCGAAGGCTAATCGATAGTGATTTAGTCAAGAGTTTTACTATACCATTACTAGGTTCATCTATCCACGCAATTTTACTATCGGCGAACATACAGTCTTGAAAATGTTTGTACTTTTAGCATTCGTTTATTCACTCGTCGATAAATCTGTATTAATCATATAGGCTTTTATCTATCCCTTAAAAATCATAAACGCGGTCTGAATGTCTCTCTCCGATCTGCATAACTTATTATATATGTATACCTATATGTGAAGCCATTAATACAGATTTTTCCAACAGTGTGAAGAAGCGAAGGTGCGTTACTAAGTTCGAGTTCGACCTTCATCCCTGGAGCGTTGACCCACCGGACAGTGCGGAAAAAGAATAAAACAATGGGCTCTAAAGCGTTTGCGGTAAAGACAGTAGTGCAGTTGAAGACGAGAGGCAAGTAAACGCTGGTGCCTTGTGGCTGGGTGTCCTTCCGTGAGCTTAACGGCGATTTTGATAGGTGCAGTTTCCGTCCATAGTGGGCACGATCGCCTGAGTCCTCCCTGGTCGAGGGCACACTATCATCCGCTTCCAAGAAGAGAGAAGCCAGTCTTCTGGCCTGTGATGGAGTGTCGTGGTGTTGGTCACTACTACAATTCGTGAATGTGTACGTATAACGTATAGATCGCTTCAGCGGCCGGCTTCTTTGGCCGTATGTCCCTGGCTGCGGTCCCATACCGCCTTAGGGGAACTCCATACAAAATCACCTATGAAAAATATTCACCTGATTAATATTTTTGTTATTTAGATACACTGCTATGCATTTTAAGACAAATTTAACTGCTAAATCACGTACTCAGCAAAATTTTTTTTCCCAATTTTTAGATGATGGATTCTGCACAGAAATTTCTTAAGAAATAATGTTCATTTATCGATTTTCAAATATGAACATTCAACTCGAGGTCTTTAAATTACAAGAAGTTTCGAAATCCCATAAAAAATGTTTTGGGTATACCAGCGCCCTCATTGAGGTAGATCCTTGTCTATTTGGTATAGCTTAATGGCTCGGACCAAGTTGTTCACGTGAGCAAATGTATAAACTGCGAACTTGTTCGAAAGTTAATAAGAACAATTGGTTTTCTGGATCAGAGAGACGTTCCTTCTCTTCTTCCTTGCGTCTATCTAATTCCGAAAATAGATTTAAGTTCTTAATTTAAGAATAAGTTTAGTTTTAATATTTAGTTACGTGATCCACTTATTATACAATGCACATTCCTAATTTATTTTAAATTGAATACATACAACAATTAAAATTTCATAGTATGTATATTTGAACTAGTTGCTCAACGTGTTCAAAAAACAAGCTTCTATTTCAGTGAGGGCGCTAGCGTTCACAATGCAACTCACATGGAATTTTAAAGCAGCTTGAGTTCCGCACCCGAGATAGAGATTGAATTTTGAGATTTTAAATTGTTAAATTTTAATCGTTTACAAGTTTTTTGGCCGTTTTGAATGTTCAGTATAAAAATATTGTAAGTTTAGAAGTCTCAAAGTAAATATGGATTTTTTTGTTTCAAAATGTTTATTTTTTAGGTCTTATAATTACTTTTGTTACTCAAAATTAATTACTTTCCAAATAAAACTATTATTTTTTTGAATTCTGAAAAGTTAAAATTTAATACTAATTAAAGAATGTTCGTATGAAAGTGAAATAAAGTTTTTCAAATCATTGTAATTCAAATCTGTAGTATAGAAGGCGTATTACATATATTTTTTAATGCGATAATTCATCAAAAAATTGTTTTCAAACATAATATTTATCTCAATTTCTTTTAATTTCTATTATAGTAGTTTGTGAAAATAAAAACTTAATTTGGGATAATATTTGTTATTGTGAGTTCAATGTGGAGCTCCCCTTCTTTAAGCTGCATTCACATCGTGTTCGAGAGGTTCCAAGTGTTCGGAGTCCGAGGTGATATCGCTTCCTTTTTTTACATTCTTCCCTCCCTGTCTTCTCCTTTCGCATCTTCGAACGTCCTGGGAAAACGCGTTCTAGAATCTAGAGGCTCATTTTTTTGTATTCTTAAGCTGTAGCCTTAAGCTAAACCTTTGCAGACAATTGTGACAATAAGACTGTTTCTCAAGTAATTGTAATGGGACCTCAAAATATTGGTTGGTTTGTTGGCTTTAAGATTTCTATTCTGAAGTTCTGTTTGTGCTTGCTTCAAACTTGATTGCATGAAAACTCTTCGAGTTAACAAAGAAATATACATCGGGTGAATAATTTAAATCCTAGGGAGACTTGTATCATAAGTGCATTTTATGAAAAGGGTGATTGCTCACCTGGAAATCTTATAATTCTGGGGGGGGGGGATTTTTTGCAGGTAGAGAAATCGTAGAAATCTGAGGAGTTTTTTCAGATGCCACGGAAAGTTTATAATTATGCTATGTTATGCGTTATGTTTATATTGAAATTTAAAAATTGAAGTGTTTTCAAAGTTCCTTGTTTTTAAATAAAAAAGCTTCCAATCTTGGAAGCCTCTAAATTCGATGGATTTTCAATTTTTACTTATAAAATTTTGTAATTCGAAGCTTTTAATGTAATATTTTGTTAATAACCTTACTCATAAAATTTGCAAAAAATTAGTACCTAAAAAAGAGGGGCAATATAGTACAACGGGAAGAAATTTATGCTAAAAAGAACTGGAATTTCTGGAACCTAGAAAAACTAATTTTCTTTTGAAACCGTATAATTATTTTTCAACAGCTCCAATTGTTTCAAAGAAAAGCAAAGAAGTATAAAAGATTGGTTGGCAAATAGGCAGTCGTTTATTTAACAATTACCATTGAATGAACCAGTACAGTTTTAAGTTCTCGCCTGTTTGATATTTTTCTTATTCAATTGCATTCCAGAACTTACTCCAACTATAATTTTTATCTAGACTATACACTCACCCTTTTTCTATTCTTTATCCCGTGTATTCTAAAGGTAACAATTATCTCTGGTGATAATATCATCACCTGGATGAAGTTGCTTTCAAGAGGTATAGCTTTCAATTTCTTTCTCTGGGTTCTTTTATCACTAGCTTCCTTTATCATTTGCGTCTTTATTGTATTTATAAAATATATTTTGGAACAAGAAATATCATTTTTTTAAATTTATTGTTCAAAATTTATGCGGAAAGACAAAGTTTGGAAATGTTACTATTATTTTAGAACTCGAAAATTTCAGTGTGAATGACCATTTATTCTGCCTGTATTTAAAGATGAGCTCTTGTGTACATTGGTATTTTCGGTATTCTCGACAAACGGAGAGTTTTTATTTTTTTAAGAGTGGGTGCAGTGTCGAAAAGCTACTTCATTTATATAAATTAATCGTATGCAATTTTTAACGAAGATCTCACAGGTTTTTTTTCAGAAATAAATCGATTGATATAGTTTATTTATCTTGGAATAAATTACCCTTCCAAGTTTCTCTCTATTTCAGATTTGTTTCCAAGAATTAAATTGGTCGTGTATACTTTTCCTTTCTATTAAAAAACTCATCAACCAAAATTAGACCTTCCCCTTCTATTTTTTATTTTGCGAACGTGAAGGACCCTTTTCTGCGTATTATATTCATCACCCTCTACGGAGAATTCTGAACCTCCCTCTGAAATCCCATAATTCCGTTCGAATTATACCCTATGAACACGTAAACTTGATTGCCACGCGTGCTGAGAGATATAAGAAAAAAAACGAACAATTTTATTCCTATTTCTAAATTGATGATAATGTCCCGATATTTTATTTCGTAGATAAAAGGAAATATTTTAGTATTTTCATAAATCCGGATATTTTAAAATAAATCAATATGGAAGAATTTATTTTCTCGGTCGTAAAAATATCTTTGCTTGATTATTATTAGTTTGTTGATCAAACGTCTTCTTCTAATGCCTAGAACTTTACTATTCCATCGGCATTTCAAACTAACAGTTAATATTTTGATTGGAGAGATTTACCATTTTTAAACACGCGGTCTTTCGCTTCTTTAAACTTCTAGAGACAGTTAAATATCGAAATACTGCAAGTATTAACCATTTATTTTTTTATTATAAAAGTTCAATCAAATTTGGAAATGATAAAAATTTGTGGAATTAATTTGCTATTTAAAACTTAACAGCAAATAGAATTAAAATGTACAATTATTCACTTATTTTTCTACTCTGTGAGATACATAATATCATGTTTTACAATACGCCTAAATGTTTTATTCATAATATTGTTTCTATTTTTGGAACTAGTTTCTCGAATTGATCTCAACTTTGAACTATTGTTTCAGCGGAGCCACAAGACGATTGTAATCGGATGAAGTTGGGCCAAGCATGCCCTCTAAGAAGCAGTACAATCTCGTACACAATGACGAGTACGATACGCGAATACCGCTCTACAGCGATGAGACGTTCCACCGAGGTATCATTTTCCACGCCAAGGTAACTTAATAGTCTCAATACATTATTTAAACGCTTGTTGTTAAATTTTATCCATGGGATTGGCACCTTCTCGTACCCAACGGATCATTAAACTTCAGAATCACTTTTCCATCCGGCACGGGAAGCAAAATATCCATTTCTTAGAATCAAAAAACCACAACTTCATGGTTTAGTCTTTTGTAAGTACATAATTCCTTCAACACTATTTCCACGAATAATATATTTTTTTTGCCAAGCAAGAGCAAATTATCAAATAATTTTATATTTCAAGTTTGCGCCATAAAATTTATAATTATTTGGTCCAGTTTTACTAACTTGACCATTCACGTTAGAAAATACACAATTTCAAGTTTAAATTTTTTCAATTGAATTTATTGTAAAAGGAATCATTATTTAGGATTTTAAGTTAAAATGGATAAATTTCCAATTAAAAGCGCTTGAAATTAAACAATTTTAAGTTGAAACGGACAAAATTGTATGAATACGAAATATCTTTCAAAATTGTACAATTTCCAATTGAAAGTATTAATATTAAAAAAATGTAATTAAATTATTCTTGAATTAAATAATTAATGTAATATTCGAAATTGGACAATTTCAAGTACACGCAACTTCCGATTGAAAATCGGTTCCGGGGATGGCTCGCACTGGCCTTGGTCCTCAATCGGAGGCCTGAAAACGTAAACAGTCAGGGCCGTGTGAACCATTTCCTAATATTACGCAATATATGCGCGTGAGTACCCGCGCACTGCTCCTTTATCCCACGTCTGGTATTTCACGCTTGATTGAACACCCTTTCTCGACCCCGAGGGATTCCACTCTCAGCCCGAAACCGTCGCGGCAACAATTTTCGGAAGCAGTAAATCGGTGGTCCTTATATCGGAAGTTGAGTGTGGAGTGCCCTAATTTAGAATCAAGTTTACAAAATTGAGTAACTTCAAAATGGAATTATTCATTTAGGATTTAATGATTTTAGTATAGTTTAATTATATGGCTTCAATATTAAATCTTTCAAAGCTGTACAATCTTTAATTTGAACCTTAATAAGTGTAAATCTGTAAAATCATTTAAAATTTTAAGTATTGTAAAATTTAAACATAAAAGCCTTGCTATTGAAAACATTTCAGTTTAAAACTTTGAATTTAATTCAAAAACGAAATTGAACAATTTAAAATTAAAAAATTAAACCAGGTAAGTTTTCAAATTCAAAATGATTATAAAGGGAATAATATCAGATTAGATTAAAACTATAAAAAGCTTTTATGATTGAATCACTTCGTGATTCTGAAATTTAGCTTCAAATTAAGAACATTCTCAGTTGAAAAATTAAAAATGCCAAATATGAAAACGTTTAAAATTCATAGTTTTTCAATGAAATAATTTTGATTTTGAAAATGGAAATGATTCTGAATCGAATAATTTTCTTTTATTCATTTATTTATAAGAAATCAACGCCCTAATTTTAAAACATTTGAAATGGTTTGATTTCAAATTTGAAGACATTAATGGATGAAATATTTGTAAAAAAATCTAATTGAAAGCGATTGAAATTAAGACAATCTAGGATTGAAAACGTTTTTAATTAAATACTTTTGGTTTGAAACTGAAAAAATGGAACAATTCCAATTTAATGTTATGTAAAATAACAAAGTTTTGAGCTGAAAACTTTCAGAATTGAATTATTTTAGATTTAAACTTTCAGTATGACAGTTTAAATTGAAATTGAAATTTATTTCATACCCAGCAGTTTATACAACTATAATACAGTGATTATTTTTGCCATTTTTGTATTTGGCTATTTTCGATATTATTTTAATAGATTTAGTAATGTTTAAGATTGAGAGAATTCGGAATTAAATAATTTCAGATTGAAGCTTTCACAATCAGCCAATTTTAAGGTGAAGACGTTCGAAAGCATGTTTAAAAACATTTTTCCATTAGAAGCGTTGAAATTTAATAATTTAAGATTGATACATACACAATTTTACAATTTCAAATTGAACGAATTAAAAATTGAATCCTTCAAGACCTAACAATTTTATTTTTCAAAACGTAAGCCTTAATTCTAAAAAAGTTTCAAATTAAAACAGCATTAGACAACTCCCACTTGAATATTATAGTACTTTAGACATTTTTATGTTCAACCGTTAAAACTGAAATAATTTTCATTTGAAAGATTATAAAATATTTCGTTTTGAACTTGTTTCCATCTCAGTTTCCATCAATCTCTCATTTAGGTAATTTCAAATTCAAATTATGTTTAAAATTAAACAATTATAAGTTAAAAGAGTTTAGACACGAATAATTGATAAAAACAAGCCACTTTTTGAATTTATTATGTCGCTGACAGGCCTGCAAACAAGAAACTTAATTTATTCTCATACCTTTTTCACAAACTGTAGAAAAGTTTCACACACCTGTAATAAAATCAAATTGATTAATAAGTGTTTATTCTTACAATTTGTAGTAAACTCAGTAAATTGTAAGAATTGTGGTTAAGCTCTCAGTCCTAAAAAAATGAATTCTGCTGAGGAGATATTGCTGACAAATGAGGAACTATAGTGACGCGGGACTCGTACGAAAAATGATGAATTTCCTCTGTTCTCTTCGATACGCAAGAATGAAGTCGTGAATAAAAAATGAAAACGAGAAACGACACTTGATATTTTTAGAAATCCTCTACTGCTGCCTCTACGCTCACATAGTGACGGCACTTTGCACGTGTTTATTTCAGTAGCTCTCATTCCGAGAAAGACCGAAAGCTTTAAATCCGATGCGAAACTGTTTTCACGGATTAAAGGAGGATGATTCGGGATTCCGGCATCTCCTTCATTCTCTGACCATTCTTTCTAAAATCGAATCCGTCTGTATCCGGTTAATAGATCTGATTCTGACCAATTTTATTAGCCGGGTAATCGCTCCTCATTTTCACCGACAAATTACAAACATGTAAAAAATACGTTAATTCTCTCCTCAGCAGACATTGACACTAATGAGAAATTTTTGACCAGGGTCGTCAAGACAACTTCTGTTCTTTAAAAGCTTGCGTGGAAAAATAGATGGTTAAAATAATGATTTAAAGTTAAGTGCGCTAATAGTTGAACAATTTTAAGTTGAAATTTAACCATGTTGGCCAATTGAATAATTGCACATTGAAACATTAAAAAAATGTTTACTTCAAAGGAGGAGAGTATAAAAGTTTTTTTTATGCACAGAATAAGGAAATGATGTTTTAATGGAAATACAACTAATCAACGCTCGATCGTTTTATTTTAAATGGTTCTTGCGTCAAAAAATTCTTTCAAGTTGATAAATTGTGGGAAAATATGTAATAAGTATGAATATTTTCAAGTTTTACTTTTACAAACAATAGTATATTATGCACCTAGGGGGAGAAGAGGTGCTTTTTTGACGAGTGTATTTTTTCAGTACAAGTCGTAGGCGAGCGCGTAGCGCGAGCTGGAGACGAGTACTGAAAACATACACGAGTCGAAAAAGTGCCTCTCCCCCTTGGCGCATACGATATTTTTTATAACAAATGGATGATTTCAGGCATTTCTCGAAATACAGTCATGATTTCAGTCCATATTAGATTTTGTGTAATAAAGCATGAAATTAATGTTAATCTAATCTATGGTAATTTTAGAGTTGATTTATGGTGATTTATTATAGATTACCCAAAATTCATGTTTGAAAATTTCCATAAATTACCGGAAATTTATGGAAAATTTCGGTAATTTATGGTAATTTTACAGGTGAATATGGTAACTTACCCAAAATTTATTTTCAAACATTTTCATAAATTTCCGGAAATTTATGAAAAATTTGCATAAACTTCCAGAAATGTATGAAAATTTTTGGTAACTTATGGTAATTTTACTGGTAAATATGGTATCTTACCATGGAATACCCAAAATTCATTTTTAAAAATTTCCATAAATTTCCGGAAATTTATGAAAAATGTCGGTCATTTATGGTAATTTTACAGGTGAATATGGTAACTTACCAAAAATTCCTTTTTAAAAATTTCCATAAATTTCCGAAAATTTATGAAAAATTTCGGTAATTAATGGTAATTTTACAGGTAAATATGGTAACTTACCATGTAATACTCAAAATTCATTCTTAAAAATTTCCATAAATTTCCGGAAATTTATGAAAAATTTCGGTCATTTATGGTAATTTTGCAGGTATATACGGTAACTTACCCAAAATTCATTTTTGAAAATTTCCATTAATTTCCGGAAATTTATGAAAAATTTCGGTAATTTATGGTAATTTTACAGGTAAATATGGCAACTTACCATGAAATACGCAAAATTCATTTTTACAAATTTCCAGAAATTTATGGAAAATTTCGGTAATTTATGGTAATTTAAGGTAATTTTACAGGTATATATGGTAACTTTCCATAAATAACCGCAAAATTCTATTAACTGCAACCAAAATTTCCTCTCAGTTTTTACCGTCAGTGGGCTGATAATCATAAAATGCAAGCTCATAGATGCATAATCTTCATTATTCATCTCTGACGTCACTTTTCAGTCCCTAGGGAGTAAAAAGTACTTTTTACTCCCTAGGGAGTAAAAAGTAGAGCTTTAGCCCCGCTTCATAGGCGTCGAAAAGGGCTGAAATCATGCATGTGTCATAAAAAGGTTATTTTTCCGCCATAGGCATGAAAAACTAGCTTTTTGACAATGGTAGTGATTGGACCAACACGAAATGATAAGATACCATAAATGACTAATAAATTAAGTTTCCAAAATTACCAAAACTACCAGTAATGCATGAAATTACCAGAAATTTCTAAAATTTATAACATTTAAAAAATTGTATTTCTTGTAATGCCGGTAAATAATAATGTATGGGAGGCGCGCGTAAACTTTTATTGGCTCGTGTGATGTTTGCAGAAGGAGCACTCGGCTTGTCGGACACATCGCACCGACTGCTCCTACTGGAAACATCCTGCTCGCTTAAAAAAACAAGCTTTAGGTGCCTTCCACACAAACTACTATTTCTGATTCTAGGCCCAAAAATAGCCCTCATTGACCCTACTCATTTTGAATTGTTTAAAATGTACAGTTTTACAATAGAAACTTCATGCTTAAACGATCTCCATTAAAAATGCTAAAAAATGAAGATAGTTTCAGATTGAAGCTTTCTTAATTATTTGGCTTCAAAAATTGAAATGGTTGAAAATTGTACAATTCCGCGAGTTGAATGCTTTAAAAGCTAAGCATGTCGAATTTTGAAGCGTTTCAGATTCAATGATTTTTAAATAAAAGCGTTAGAAGTACAGTAATTTCATTGTGAAACTTTCGACATTAGACAATTGAAATTAAATAATTTTAAATTAAAAGTAATGGAAAATGGAAAGTTTTGCTTCAAAATTAAATCCTTAACGGAGAAAAATGTCTAGTTGGGCCAACTAGATGAATCTAGTTACGCGCGTCTAGTAAATTTAAGGCAGAAGTTTTGTTACTCTTACTCGATGTCTTGCAAGTAGTCTAGTAGATTTAACGTTTAACGGATACGTCGTGTTATGGCAAATAGTGTCCATAACTAGACATCTAGTAGCGTGTTACCCCCCACTACTCTTTTACTCCCTTCGTCGCTCCTTCCTACACCCTTCACCTATACCTTCTCTCCCTGTAGCCTGCTTCCTAATTTTCAGAGTCGTCACCTCCAGTTTCCTCTAGCCTCTTGCATTTCTGTGCCCCGTGCGTTATTCTGACCATTTTCAGAGTGGCAAGAAGCGAGAAGCGACGTGTTTTTATTTTTTTTTCCATGCGCGTGTATTAAAATAAGTGAATTCTGTGATGATTCAGTGGATAAGGGGTCGTGCATAAATTACGTAACACTTTTTGGGGGCTGGGGGGGGGTCTAGCATAGTTTTACATAATGGTGAAAAACT
>CAKNXH010058079.1:85427-107189 GCA_932178445.1 Andricus quercusramuli | reverse complement strand
TGCCGGAAAATTGCGTTACGTAATTTATGCACGATCCCTAATTTGTTGGAATTGTGGAACCTTTTCTCTTACAAGGCTATATTTCAAGAAACGTAAACTATCTTCTTCTTCAGTGTAGCCGCCATGTTGTTCTGAAGATAATGCTTTAGGCCGTGCGATTTCTTCTAGTAATATAAAATCATACCTTTGGCCAGTGTTTAATAAACGAACTTCATTTTTATTGTGCTGTTTACATTTTGAAACCTGTCTTAAAGATCCTCAAAACATACTTATTTTCCTAGAAAAAACTATTTCCCAACAGTATACATCTGGTAAATTTTACCAGAAAACTAGTTAGACTACCTAGACACGGAGAGCCTAACTCAACGTTTGCTTACTTTTACTAGACAGCTAGTTAGCACTACTAGCCATGGAAATTTTCGCCGTACTAGATGTCTGGTGACTTATACCAGATGTCTTGTAATTCTAACTAGACAGAGTTTAACTAAACTGTCTGGTGTATTTAACTAGACAGCGTGTTGGTTCATATTTTACTAGACAGTCTAGTACGGCTAACCAGAATCCTTGTTACCCTAACTAGACTTTTTTCTCCGTATTCCAAATTATACGATTTTACATTGAAAATCTTTGAAATTACATAATATTTTAATTAAAGTTGGATTTTGAAAAAATCTCTAAAAGCATAATTTCTAACAAAATCATCCTGTGTAATAGAATTGCACAAACAGCCTCAAAACGAGAAAAGCGTACTGTCGGTTCAAATTGGGCATCCACTTGAGATAATCGGATTCATTTTTTTTTTGTAATTCCAAAAATTGAGGAGTATGCAAACGTTCATTAGTTCCTTCTATTTAATTACCCGAATTTTCAACTCGATATCTCAAATCACTAGTCCTCTGATTATCATAAAAAATGTGGAAGCGGGCCCAATACAAAAATCGTTCGGCCGGTCGGCAGGCGAGCTTCTATATCTTTTATTATCGTATGGTAAATATAGGAGACAAAAGACTGTGGTGGCCACTCGACCGTTTTGTCCTGGGTACGCTTCCACGTTTGTTATGATAATTCGAGATTCAGTGAATATTTTTCATCTCATTTTAAAAATGTGATGTCAAAATTTAATTTAGAAAATATTCTATTTTTTTCATTCACTTCCCTAAAGCATACAGAGAGTGAAAGTTGAAAGTTTGTCAGAAACGGAAATAGCCTGTTTTTCAACCGATTTTTGTAAGTGGGCGCTCAAATTTTTGCCGGTGGCGTATATGTTTGCAAATATTAGTGTTATCGGCTAATTAGAGACATTTATATAACAAGACAAAAAATTAGTCAAGAGTAGACGCCATGCGCCTACAAAAAAGGATTTCGTGTCCCCATATCACTCCCCCTTCTCTCTCCTCTTCTGCTCTATCCGATCCTATCCTAACTTATCACCCCCACCCCTCAGTTGCCCCCAACTCCCATTCCTTAATTCCCGCTGCTCCCCCCGTATTTTCCCCTTCACTTCCCACCTCTCTCCAGCACTACAGAATGCTCCTTTCTTATCTTCCCTTACTAACTTACTTTACCTCCCTCATCATATGCCCTCTCCCCTACTTTCCTCCCCAAACTTCAGCCTCAGCTCCACTCACTTCTCCCTCCCAGGAAAAAAGTACGACGGACGGAATCTCGACTGAAATCAGAAACTATAAGGGTATTCTGTCCGGAGTAAGAAACCCCTAAAAGAGGAAGCAAAAGGAAAGGGACAACCATCTCAAACACGGTGAATCTCGACCAACTTTAACCGAAAGATCCTTGAAGTTACATAATATTTATTGGTTATCGTTTTATGATGCAATACCAGTATTTTTTTTAAATCAAAAAATCCCAATCCACAATTTTTTTTTCAAAACTTCAAACTTTTATTTCTTGAAAAGTTAAAAATTATACGAAGATCATCTAATCACCGCCTGATATAAACTGGTGATTAAATAGTTATTTGTGATACAAGTGCGCAAAATAGGTGATTGTGTGCAAGTGTAAATTTTTCAGCATAAGCCGCAGGCGAATGATGCAATCACACGAGTTACCAATCACCTATGCCGCTATGCGCACGTGTATCGCACGCTATTTTTTGCAACGCTCGTCCGAAAATGTTGTTAGGAGGTGGGAACAAAAAATACTAATTTTATATTGCATAGAGTGGACTTTTTGAAGGAAAAATTTTAAAAAAATTTTTGAACAAAAATTTCAAAAACAAATTTGTTGAAAAAAAATATTCTGAAAAAAAATTTGGTGAACAAAATTTTGTGAAAACAAATTTTGTGGAAAAAATTTGTTGTAAAAAAAATCATTAAAAAAATGTTGGCGTTTATGCTCTTTTGCCCGGAGGGTGGGGGGGCGGGGGCTACGAAACCCTAAAAACAAAACTTCAATCAGTGCTTAAACTGTTTAAAGTTACATATGCCAGTGCCCAAAGTACCTCATCTCGAAAGTGCGCATGCGCAGCTTTTTCACCAGTGTCTAAAAAAGTAAGCCATCTTCAAACCCCGCATGCGCGAAAATTGTTTCGCGCACAGCCTGCACAAATAAGGTCCTTTAGGCACCTATTACAAGCATGAAAACGTCAACTTTTGAGGTGGGTGTTGCAAAAATAATGTTTCAACAACTTCTTCTGCGATAAAAGGCTTTTTCAAATATACAAAAACCTCTCTAAGACTATACAGTTCTCGTTTTGAGACATAATTTCATAACAATTTTTTACTTCGTTTTTAAACAAAAAGAAGCCTATCATATTTAAAATCCAAAAATAGAAAAACTGAACATAAAGATGGATTTTGGAAAAAAGCGATTCCATGATTTTTTAAATTGAATATCAAGAAGATCCGAATATCATCGGAGGAGAAAATTCTGCAAAAAAAGTCAAGTAATGTTGTTTTCTAATAATATTTTTCTCCAAAGGAATATAGAAACCTTTGTAGATTCGACAGTTATAATTTTACATTTTTTGATGAACTGTCTTTACTCTACTTTTCATGCTTAACAACCCCCGAGTAATAATAATTTTTTTATAATCATGTCATGTGTTTTATATTAAATGAAAACTTAGATATGAAATTTAAATTCGTCACCAAGATATTCTTTATAATAATATTTGGGTGTTGATAGTGAAATCGGCTTTAGGATCACAAAAAAATAGAGATCAATTGAGGTGACGGATGGAACAACTCGCTAAGCGCTCGAAACCGCGTAGAAGTATTGACCACACGGCAAAATCGATCGATGAAAAAAAAGTGGCCGAAACGCAAAACAAAATATACCTCCGTATTCACATTGACGCGACCGACAAATTTTTCTCATCAAACTTTTTCATTCGATAATTATTACTCGAGATAAACAACAAAAACTTACAACATTTTTTGATCAAAAATCGACGTTTTATAAAACATAACTCGCGATTATTCGGCCGTTTGATGATAAAATTGCTTAAAAATTGTATGGCGTATTCTCAATACATACTCGATGACTATAAGCAACGCACTTTGTTTAAAAATGTAATATGTTTGTTTTTGTTTAATAACAAATTAATTCCGATCGAAAACCGCGTTTTGCCAACTTCGACCAGCGGGCAGGTCATCGAAAAAATGCTAGCTGGAATAACTTATCGCGAGAAAGTTGTTCACTAGACTTTGAGAAAGTTTTCCTGAAAATTTGAAGAAAATCGGTTGAAAATTGTGGAAATGGCTGCGAGTTGAAGTCAACACACGCTGCCGCTGGGGCGCTCTGATTATCGGCCTTTGTTACTTCAAGCGGTGTTTCGCGAATTGCGATCAACAGGGCATAGTTATTAGAACCTGCGAGTTGACTTCAACTCGCTGCCATTTCCACAATTTCCAACCGATTTTCTTCAAATTTTCAGGAAAACTTTCCCAAAGTCTAGTGAACAACTTTCTCGCGATAAGTTATTTCAGCTAGCATTTTTTCGATGACCTGCCCACTGGCAAAACGCGGTTTTCGATCGGAATTAATTTGTTATTAAACAAAAACAAACATATTACATTTTTGAACAAAGTGCGTTGCTTATAGTCATCGAGTATGTATTGAGAATACGCCATACAATTTTCAAGCAATTTTATCAACAAACGACCGAATAATCGCGAGTTATGTTTTATAAAACGTCGATTTTCGATCAAAAAATTTTGTAAGTTTTTGTTGTTTATCTCGAGTAATAATTGTCGAATGAAAAAGTTTGATAAGAAAAATTTGTCGGTCGCGTCAATGTAAATACGAAGGTATACTTGGTTTTGCGTTTCGGCCACTTTTTTCGGCCACGATCGATTTTGCCGTGTGGTCGCGGTTTCGAGCGCTTAGCGAGTTGTTGCATCCGTCACCTCAATTTCTTATTGAGTCAGACGTTTCGGCCTAAATTATGGGCCCTCATTAGTATTTATTTCTAAATTATGGTACAAAAAATGTTTCTTGATTCGTGGAAGGATATAATTTTATAGTACAATTTTTTTTCTATAGCAAAAATTAATTTTTTGGAGATGTAAATGAAGACAACAAAATTATTTGCGTTGATCAAAAAATTATTTGTTATAGAGATGTAAATGAAGACAGCAATTTTTTTCATAGAATTCAAAACATAAAGTTATTTGTACACGGTTGAAACATAAGAATATTACAAATTTAAAAAAATGTTTACAGAAGTTATCAGAGTTTGTCGGTCTCATTAATAGGAGGAGAAACTCACCTTACAAATTCATAAGAAGGTGGTTGAACTTAGTGAATGAGATCAATGAACACTTTTAAAAAATTAATTAAATCACTGAACACTTTAAACTGTACTTTTTTCGTTTACGTTTTTTAGAAACCGCCATGCCTTGAGAGATAGGCAAAACTGACTGAAGTATGCAAGTTTTTTTTGTGACTTGTCAAAGAGCATCGTAAAATGTAATATACAGGAACATTGTTATTTATAAAAAAAAATGAGGAAACTCATTTTTCTCTCAGGCTTAAGATGGTTACAGCCCAATATGTCGAAGGCATTTTTGGTTAGAGTTGGATTTTTTGTTTGTTTGAATATTATGCACGGGGTTGTCCCGGTATATATTATCAGTCACGGACGCATTATTATAATGTAATCAAGTGATCTGATAAGAGCGTGTGCCGTGACATATTGGGCGAAGCCAGGTTTTTACCCCATCATTCACGGACTGGGTTGCAGTCAAGTGCATGATGGGGGGACCTACAGTTTAAGGTGGGTTCCGAACCACCAGAACCTCGGTAAAGGTACATAGAAAAATTTCTACGGGTACCGGCTCAGGGATCGAACCCCGGACCTCTGAGGTGAAGTCCGAGCGTCTAACCAACTGAGCCACCGAGGCTCTTATGTAGACTATTATTATTTTTTTTTCAAGCATTTTCTCGGGTGAACCCGGTTTTTCGTCATAGCCACGGACTAAGTCAAGTGACTGATGAGATGAGGATGTTATAAGTTATTTCAATACGTTGTTTGAAATCATTTACGATGATGTTGTAGGTACAAAATTAGAAGCATGGTGTAGTTTGCAGTTTGGCTTTGCCGCTGTTATCCTTACACAGCGGCCGTGAGTGTTGAAGGTGACACCAGTCGCCTCTGGATGCTTTCTTAGAGCTACCATGTATCACGCCATAGGTCCTTAGTCATTTGCTTCCTGATGGTCTAGGAAGTTCCTTACAATGCGACAGGTATTTAATAAAACCGCCTTTTGAGCTGCCGCCAGTACCCTACTGACTCCTAAATGTTCAAGAAGTTCAGTTCATCTTGCGTGCACATTGCCAGTAGCCGTAATCACAATAGGATGAATAGATGCATGTTTCACATTCCTCCATATGGCCTTAACTTCATGCCTTAGCTCGCTATACTTATGAATCTTGGTTGTATAGGTTGCCTGCAAATTTCGGTCAAGCGGACAAGCAATGTCGATGATATAGACTCTTCCACCTTTTTTCTCTCGCATCACGATGTCAGGTCGATTGGCTCGTATGTAATGATCCGTCTGGATAGTCAAATCCCAATATAAGATGTAATCTTCATTTTCTAAAACGGACATTGGAATGTATCTATAGAAAGGCATCCATTCTGTTAAGAGTCCTAGGTTTAGGGCAAGTTGTTGATGTATAATGCCCGCCACATCATTATGTCTGTGCGTATATTCTCTTTGAGCCATTACGCGACAGCCATCAATAATGAGCTCGATGGATTCGTTGGTATCTCCACATAATCGGCACCGGTCAACCACGTCTTGATGTAACACGTGTTTGCGATAATTCCTGGTGCTGACAACTCTATCCTGAATCGCAATGACGAATCCATCCGTTTCTGGATACAGGAGTCCCTTTCTCAGCCAAATATTGGATGCCTCACTATCCACTTCATATTGATCTAGCGTTTTGGGGTGTTTGCTGTGGATGGCTTTCTGTCTCCATTGCGTTTCTAATTCCTCTATGGTTTCTGCCCTGATATTCAAGGCCTCCTCTGAGGACAAATTCAAGGGCGTGTAGTCAAGATCCGCTTTACAGATGGTGTTGTAAAACGCAACATCTCGCTTGCTGTTAAAATAGTCTCGCAACTGTATAACTAGTGACTCACACAGTTTTCTGACATCTACAATGCCCCTGCCCCCTCTATGTCGTGGTAGAACTACCCTTTCAATTGCCGAATTACTGTGGTGCATTCGGTGTTTCGTCATTTCTACGCGGATGATTCTGTTTGATCGTTCGAGGTCAGTGTTCGACCATTTGATGAGCCCAAAGGAGTACGTGAGAACAGGCATGGCATAGGGGTTGATTGCCCTGATCTTGTTTGCCGAGTTAAGAGAACTCTTCAGAACCAATCTGAGTCTTTTCGTGAAGGCAGTCGTTAGGCTTTTCTTAACTATCGTATGCTGAATACCCTTAGATTCGAGAATACCCAGGTATTTATATGACTCGCCCTCAGCCATTGCCTCGATGTCATTTCCGAAATCGTTCTCTATCTCTGCGGTCCCTAATTCTCCTCTGGTTAAATGCACTGTTCGGCATTTATCTAGTCCAAACTCCATGTTGATATCATTGGAAAACTGCTTTGTAACATCAATCACTTGCTGCAGTTTCTCGTCCGAACTAGCGTATAGCCTCAGGTCATCCATGTATAGAAGATGGGTCACTTGATGACCATCCTCATTATCATTTACTCGGAACCCATAAGACATGCTATTTAAAGTTTTGCTCAGTGGGTTCAACGCTAAACAGAACCAGAATGCACTGAAGGAGTCTCCTTGGAATATACCCGTTGTAATGCGTATTGATCTAGTTATCCTTGGTTGTCCATGATCAAAATACTTGATTCTTGTACCCCAAAGTATCATCGCACGACTTAGGAAGTCAATGATGCGTGGACAAATTTTGTATACTTTTAAGACTTCAAGCAAATAGTCATGTGGTAGGGAAGGAAACGCTTGCTTGTAGTCAATGTATGCCATGTGCAAGTTCCTTTGGTGTTTACGAGCTTGCGCCATGGCAACAGCGTCTATTGTGACTAGATCTTTACTGCCTCGGGAGTTTTTACAACATCCTTTTTGTTCTTCTGTAAGGATGTCATTCTCATCACAGTGAGAATATACCTTATCTGCTATGATAGCTGTAAGACATTTATATATTGTTGGAAGACAGGCTATCGGTCGAAATTCGAATGGATTTTGAGCGTCTGGTTTTTTAGGCAACATATACGTAGTACTCTGCAGCATAAAGCCTGGCATCAGATCAGGATGTTCGATGATCTTCTGAAAACACCGTGCCAACGCAGGATGCACACTAGTCAGGTACTTGTACCAGAAATTGTGCACCATGTCCGGACCTGGAGCTTTCCTGTTACATGCTTTTTTCAAAACGGCTGAAACATCTAAAGCTGTGATGTTCGTCAGCTCCATTTCTGGGTTATTGTTTGCTCTTGCTTTCTCTAGTTGGAACCACGCAGTGTCCAAATTGCTTCTGTTAGTTTTTCCCCAAACATCTGACCAATAGTTAGTCATGTCTTCCAATTGAGGGACTTCGGTGTCTTGTTGGTTATTTTGCTTTACACTTAGTTCACGATAGAACCTTCTTTCATCTGCCTGAAAGGTTCGATTTTGTTGCCTTCTTGCACTACTTTTCTTGCACCGACGCAGTCTAGCAGTAAGAACATCAAGTCTCTGCCGCTGGGAGTCTATAATCTCTTCCAATATTGCTGGTGTCAATGTCTCGATGTACCGAGGGTTCATGATTTTAATAACATGGTGTATCAGCTTTCTGGTTCGATTTCCTTTCTTATTTTGAGTCAGGCGACCCAATTTGCACCTTACTTTGCTGACATCCATAACCAACCTGATCTTCCATGGCGGATCTCGCTCCTGTCTTGGGGCGAAGACTGCATTTATAGGCCTAGTTCTGTGGCCCAACGTTCTAACGGTTGCCACAGCTGCACAGTATACAAGAGTTTGCACCTCTAACGCATTTTGTGTTGCGTTCAAATGCATAGGTAAAACTTTGCTGTTTAGGTGTTCTATTATTGCACGCAGATCATTTGTGATGTTCATCTTGGGCAGTGAATGCCTTTGTGTTGGTTCTACATGTCTGAACTCTAGTAGAGCATGACCAAAATTCCTTTCAAGGTGCTGTAGATTTTCTGGGCCTTCGCTGTTCATATCATCGTTTATAATATCCGGATGTGGTTCTAGTCCATCCGGTACTTGATGTTCATTATCCCTAGCACCTATGTCTTCAGCTGCAATCAAGTTTTCGTTTTCCACATCTTCCAATGGAAGTTCATCAATAAGAAGCTGCTGTTCCACTTCCATTTCGATGGCAGCTATTTCAACAGCCGAAAGGAATTTGTTTACAGATATTGAGCGTTTTTGATCTGCTAGATTCTGTTCATTTATTCTTGTGGCTAGCCCTGAGTACTTAAGTAAGAAGAGACGATGATGTTCTCTCCTTACACTTTGCCCACTTTTGTTTGCCAAATAATAAAAGCGCATCACATCTCTGTTCATATGGTATGTCCATTTTAATCGCTTCCTTGGTTGTTGAACCTCGGCTTCTGGCACTGGTTGTATTAGGCCATCTACCTCCGGAGGATATGGTGGTGCTGGATCATCACCAGGTTGAGGAAGAACATTAATTGCCACTGCTTGTTCGTGTGACGCGGCTTCCTCTAACTGCTGTTCATTGCCGTTGTTCTTCCACTCCAAATCAACCTGCTGTTTAATCTACATTGCTCGATCTTTTGAGATGAGTAGATTACTCCTGATGTCCTTCACCTTAGCGATAAAATGTCTTAATGAGACTTTCTCTATTTGAGGATACTTTGCGGCAAATTTCGTTCTGAAATTTTGTCCTTTTTTTCGTGATGTTTAAAACTTCGCACTTTCATAATAGAGACGCATCAATTCCTCATTCATTGTGGTATCCCACTTGATGCTCTCCCACGGTATTCCTGTTAAAGTGGTTGGCTGCAAATAGCTAACGCTAGCCAAAGCATCCTCAGCAGACGCAGTTGATGTTTCACTGCTTACCGTATGTCGCAGATGTTCTTGCTGGCCAGCTGTTTGATTAGTGAGATCTGCCTGACCATCTTGCAGCTCACCATCACCACCGTCCCGCATGCTGTGGCCCCCAGCGGTGGCTCCAGGGGCGCCCCGACGATCCTCGGGTAGCGACAAGCGTTTCAAAATTTTTAAAATACTCTCCATTTATGGGTTTTGGTGTTCCTCTTAGTCACTTTCCTCTTCGTTCTCTCCCTATCTGGCATGGGAAACCCTGTCAGTAGCAATGCTACAGCCAACATCGCCGTCAAATTCATGAGAGGAAAGCTCAAGCCCTACCGCGACGACAACGCGAGAACACCTTCGGTAGGGTTTTTTAAAAATGAGGAAACTCATTTTTCTTTCAGGCTTAAGATGGTTACAGCCCAATATGTCGAAGGCATTTTTTTGGTTAGAGTTAATATTATGCACGGGGTTGTCGCGGTATAAATTATCAGTCACGGACGCATTATCGTAATGCAATCAAGTGATCTGATAAGAGCTTGTGCCTTGACATATTGGGCAAAGCCTGGTTTTTACCCCATCATTCACGGACTGGGTTGCAGTCAAGTGCATGCTGGGGGGACCTACAGCTTAAGTTGGGTTCCGAACCACCAGAACCTCGTTAAAGGTACATAGAAAAATTGCAAGAGGTACTGGCTCAGGGAAAATCCGCTAACGTAAGGTAAAGAGATATATTTAGGGGGAGTGTCTGAATTAGGGATTGGATTTTGACCTGACATGTGTAAGACTTGTGTGTGAGTGGTTGCTTGTGTTTGTATACCGTTGATTTTAGCGGTGCGATTGGAAGCGTTTGTGTACTCTCTCACTGTGCGCAAATGATTAATTTTTGTTGACAACTATGTTGATGAATTCTGACGGGTAATTGTTATTGATTAAAATAGTTTTAACTTTTCTGATATTTTCTGCATGAAAATCTTTGTGTGGTCATGTGTATGTGGTAATTTAAATACTTTTTGGAAATCTTTGTAAATACTTTTTTATATTGCTTAAGAACAAAATCCAGAGGTTTCAAGATAATAAATACTCTTTAAATAATTTTAGTTTTAGAAATTCAAATGATACAAATCTAGGATCATGATCCTAGATCAAATCTAGGGAACTCCTCCTATTCCAAACATTTTTATCGCAAATATACAAAAATAGGCTATGAAAATCGAAACTACAGAGGTGAAAGGGAACATTTTACTGTAGCAAATAATTGTTTAAGGATTGTCATAAATCAGATTCAAACTGGAATACTTACCTCGATCTGTGAAATTTAGAATCTTCATCATACACTGAGAAACTTTAGGTTAGAAAAATTACTAAAACGGATAGCAAATGGGGGCATAATGCTTAAATTTTGACATTTTAATACATAAATAATAAGTTATACTATTTTTATAAGAAGATTTCCTATTTGGTAATAGCAATCCTTACTATTCTCTGTAGTAAAATCCGATGTAGGAAAAATTAGTAGAGAAATTAATAAATTGTACAAAAAAAATAAAAGTAATAAGTATTTTAAATAACATAATATACTAAATATGTAGAAGAAATTACTATTGTCTGTAGGAACACGATGTGAATTATGGACATTTCCTACTTTTTGTAACAAAGGTTAATACCAATTATTAAATTTGGTCCTAAATATTACTAACTGATTTAGCAGAAAGTATCGAGCCTTGGACCGAGCGCGGCCGAGTGCATCTGACGTTTGTCGATCGCCGATCATATTTTTAGGTTGCGGAAATGACATCTAATTTATTTTTCAATGCAAAATCCGCAAAAAAACATAATTTAAAAAAAAAATTTACTTATTTTAATTACATTAAAAATTTTGTTGTTTAAAATTATAAAAATATCATGAATATTAATCAATTAAGGATTGAATGAATTAGAACCAATAAACTTTCTATCATTTAGGTCATATGGAAGTTTTCATTCTGAGTCCCACAATGTCTTATAGGTAGATGGATCATCGCCCGACTGCTGTCCCGGAGACGCGTGTTCGATTCCCGCCAGCCTTCGTTTTCTTCTAACCCGATTTTTCTGTTTCAGCTTTATAATATAAAATACTATCTTTTAAGACTATATACATAAATGTAATTTCTAATGTTGTCAATTCTTAATTTAAATAAATGTGAATTATGCGTTAAATGTAGAACATGTGTGTAGGTAAGCTTGTGTGAAAGTTAGCAACACGTATTTATTTTTTTTACTATTCCCACTGTAGCAGATTTTGCTAACCAGTTAGTAATTCGGTGCGCACGGTCCCTGCGCATCATTTTACTACAGCACCTTGTAAATACTGTTATCTTCTACAGATATTATTCCAACAAATTTACTATTTTCTCCTACCAAAATTAGTAAATAGTGCAGACTTGCAGTTTTACTACAGAGGTTAATAAATACTTCAAATGTCTTTTACAATAAATGCAATTGTTTTAACTTTTATTCCAATATATTTTATAATTCTTTAAGTAGCTACGAGTTACTATTGAGGTTAGTAAATATTATTAAAATTTGCTTTTTGCCTCTCATTGCAAAGTTCAGATAGTGAAATTTAGTGTGATTTTTAACAAGAAATACAAACAAGGGTTTCTCAGTGTATTATCTATCTAAATTTCGTCATTTGAAATAAGAAAGTCTCGATTTAAAGTGTAGTTTATAAATATCGCCAATCCAGAGCAAAGTCGGAAGTCGAAGTAACAACAAAACCAGTATGTTTTTTTAATCCATGTGACTGCCAAACGTGACGATACGTAAATGACGTAACATCAGTCAAATGTGATGATCGTGGGTGGACATGCAATTCACTTTAATGGCTTTGTTAGTAATCAAGGTTTCATTTAAACTTTAGATTTCAATGATTAGTCATCGAATATTAATAAAATATTAAGTTTCTGTACAAAAATCAAAGAATTGATACGAGGAAATCAAGAAGTTTGTACACTTGTCAATCAATTTCAAATATATTTTTTCAAACTCTAGATATGACTTTAAATTTCGAGGTGTATTTTACAAAGTAAGCGAAGATATAGAAAGATGTTAAATGAAAATCTTAAAGTCAGTGCCATTTGAAAGTGATTCTAATTTCCTGTAGTCTGTTCCAAGATTCGGATGTTTTACAACTCCAGTCATCGCCAGAATTACGTATTCTTTATTGATCGTTTAAAACCGAATTTCTCTGTATCGTAGTTACGCTTACGTCCGACTTGAAAGTGATTTACATTGCTGCTTCGAATCGTCGGTACCAGGCTGGACCATCGCCTATTTTCATCGAACTTACTGCGGAAAATGGTACACACCTGGGTATTTAGAACACCAGCGTGTATATCGCATTTATTTTTTTCAATCGATCAATTTTACAAATTAAGTTTTCGGCTTTCTAAAAATATTTTTAAAATTAGAATGATATTTGTTATATCCTAAAAAGTGTTATATAGCAAATAAAAGTAAATAAAATAGTAATAAAATAAAAATATTTTTAAAATTAGAATGATACTTGTTATATCCTGAAAAGTTTTATATAGCACTAACTAAACATTCCTTCCTCAATAAGGTATTTAAATTAATTTCTAATTTTAACTCTTGTAAATTGGGTTTCAGTTCAATTTGTTTAGTACTTTGAAAGCTTTTTAGTTTGATTTGTTTCCAAATTTATACCTACCAAATTTGAATCCACTTTCAACTCAGGACATTTTTTGAACAGTACAGACTGAGCACTCTTTTTATTATAAAGCAGTTAATTTAAAAAATGGACCGCTTCCTAATTCATTGCTTTTAAAATTACGTTTCAGATTTAAAAACTTTAACTTTAAAAAGTGTATGGTTTGCAATTTCTGTTGAAAGCTTATAGATTTTTTTGTTTTTAGGTTCAGTGTTTTGCAAATTAAAATTCTTCAGATCAATTTGATGAATTATGAAGTTTCTTATTAACTTTCAATTCTGAAGACTTATTTTAGATAAACGGATAATTAAAAATGGATCCGCTTTCTAATTTAAGTATTAAAAATGTAAATGCTTTCAGCATCAACGACTTGATAAATATATTTTCAAAGCTTTTAAATTTGAAGGAATTCCTATTTCAGACAAAACTGTATTTTATTCATATTTTTAAAACATTTTGTCAAGAACTTGTAGTGTTTTACATACGACGAGAAGTATATTATCATAGTTACAATTTTACGAGCGAAAGTCAGATTTTGCTTAGCAATCTTTATACCTACTTTCACTAGCTCCTTTGTTCGATTTGATTTTTCGGTTCATTTTTTAATACTTATTATGTTAGTGATTTAATGATTAAGCATTTTCAAAGATAAAAGGACATTTTGTTTTAAATATTAATTTCATTTATGTTGAAAATTATATTTTGTTGACTTATGCAGTTTTTACGTGGCACTTAACTTAATGAATTCAGAATGTTGTTCTGCTCTGTTTTGTAAGAAAATCAATATTTGCGGTGATTGGTGTTGGGGTATTAAATCATTGTTTCCAAGACTGAAGAATCTTCTTAAAATTAGATTCTGAAGTTTATGGTTCAAGAAACGTCCATAGTCGAAAGCATTTAAATTTGAAGGATTTAAATTTGGAAACCACCCAAACTTAAAAGCTTTTACATTAAAAGGCAATACAATTTAAGAGCCTGGTATTTAAATGATTCAAAATTGAAATAACGCTTGTTTAAAGAGATTACATTGAATCATAAAAATGCTCTGAGTTTCAAAAAAGCTGTATATTGATAGATCACTTTTGGTTATTATTTTACAAAACTACTATAGCTTTTGGTTAAAAATATTCAAACTTACTTACAAGATCAAAAAATTGGTGTTTTAGATACTCAAGGAAATATTCAAATTGCAACCAAACTTACGTGTGAACACGTTTTGAAAATGTTTAATTTAGACGTTCTTAAAATCAAAGTTTAAGCTTGAATCGGAAATCTTAAGAACTTGTAATTTGGTATATTATTCAATTTGTAATTATGTATTTAATTAGGTGCACTATAATAGTTTTCTTTTGAAGGCCTTGGAAATTAATTTTTTTTAAATTTCGTACTGATTTATCTTTGTAGTGGTAATTATGAATGCTTTAAATTTAAAATTGTTTAATTTTAGACTGTTTCTATTAGCGCAAAAAACGGTGTACGTAGGATAGGGAAAATTGAATGGGGGTAAGGTTCACCGAAATTCGGTGAGAATAACACACGATTTCGGTAATATACTCGTTATATAGTCGTTAATTTTAAGGGTTGAAAATAAAATAAATTTTAATATAAAACACGAACAAGTTGAGATGGTTCAATTTCGCTCACTTTGGAATTCAGAATTGAAATTCAACAATTCATGTAGATACTTTTTTTTCAATTCAATTTTGATGGTGAAATCTAAAATTCTTCCTAAATATTGAATGTTTGCATTTAAATTGTTTGATTTTAAATCTTGTTACATTCTCATTCTAATGAGAAGGTATTAGTTTTATGTAAAATTTAACCTTGTCGGTTTTCATCAAATCTCAACGTTTTGAGACCTCATGAGTCAGAAAAAAAATTTTGTTTCTTATTTTTGTGATATTTAATTTAAAAAATTTTCATTTGAAATCGTACATTGTTAAAGAATTTCAATTTAAAATTGAGTGATCTTCAAGGTGTAAAAAACTGGAAATTTGTCGGTTTCAAATGTTTTAGATTTACGTTGTTAATTCATGCCTCTCGCAGTCAAAATTAAAAATTTTTTAAATTATAATGTTTAAAACTTCATTTGGATGCAATTATTGTATTTGGAAAGTATTACATTTTATATTCTGTAGAATACATTTTTTCAACTTTTGAAATATGAAATTTGGAGGCTCGAATTTGAAAATGTTATATGTTAATGTTTTTAATCTCTAATCGTTCTATTTGGAAAGTTAGAAATTTTTCATTCCACAGTATTATGAACGGTTAAGTCTGAACACACGTAATTTTAATGGTATCAACTATTACATTTTTCGTTAAAAATTCATATTTGTTGGTAGAAAAGTCAACTATTTAGTTGAAAATTCATCTCCTTGACTTGAAAATTGAACTATTATGTTGAAAATTATATTTTTTTAAATCCTTTTTAGTTGAAATTTCCACTATTTGTATGAAAGTTCGTCTTTTTTTGGTAGAAATTTAATCTTCTTGGTTGAAAATTCCTCTGTTTGGTTAGAAATTTACCTATTTTGTTGAAAATTCATATTTCTGGTAGAAAATTGTTCTTCTTGGTTGGAAATTGATATTTTTGGTTGAAACTTCATTTCGTTGGTTAAAAATTTAATTATATTGTTAAAATTTTTTTTATTCGAAATTTTTTTTCTTACTGAAAAATTAACAATTGAATTCGTCTTTTTTTGGAGAATTTTGTTGTAAATTCATCTGCTCGGTTGAAAATTCAACTACTTTGTAGAAAAATAATTTTATTTAGTTACAAATTATTTTTTAAACTGAAAATTTAATTTTTCTGTTTTAAGTTGAAAATTTATCTTTTTTAGTTAACAGTTCAATTATTTGCTTAAGAATTGATGTATTTTGTTGATAATTGGTGTTTTTTGGTAGAAAAGTAATCTTATTAATTGTACCTTAATCTTTTTGGTTGAAAATTAATTTTTTTGGTTGAAAATTTAATTATTTTCTTGAAAAATCGTTATTTGTTGTTGAAATTTTTTGTAACCTCAGCTTTAATTATTCTATTTTTGGTTGAAAAATTATATTTTTTAGTGGAAAATTCATGTAAATCGTTTTTTTTAAGTTGAAAATTAAAAAAGTTCCCAGAGCTATAAGAGTATGGAAAATTAAATTTTATAATCAAAAATCAGTTGTCAAAACTTTAAAAGCGTTTTTCTCAAAACCGCATTTTCAAAAACGGCTGCAACTCTAGCTCAAAGAAAAATTAACGAATCGATTTGAAATTTTGCACGAATATTCGTAACAAGTTTTTACATACCATGAACTAGGATCTTTTCGATATTTCAAAAAATATAAATTTGCCGAGCAAAAAACGAGCTTGTTTGAGCGTTTTTTTGGTGAAAATTTGAATTTTTTGTTCAAAACGCTGCTATTTTTTGAATTTTCAATATTTTTGAAAAATCCTAGTTCATACTACGGGGAAAGTCATCTAGTTTAACGAAAAAACAATTTTTTTGAGATACTGGCATTCTGAAGATCTCTACAACTGCAGCCGATTTACAACTTCATTTTTGGATGACTCGACATCGGAGTATATAGCTCGGCTTATAATCAATATTTTTTCATGAAATTTTGTCTATTAACTTGTCAATAGTATCTGAATATATCCTCAAAATTTTAAAATATTTGACCGCATGGTTTTTTTATAAGTCCCGAAAAATCACCTCCATTTTCGTCCGAGAAACTAGACTAGCCCCTTAAGTTGAAAATTCATTTACTTTGCTGAAAACTAGTATTTTTCCGTTAAAAATTCAACTTTTTTGTATAAAAATTAGTCTTTTTTGGCTCTCAAATTTAACCATTTTATCGTAAATTAACTTTTTGTTCAAAAATTCTTATTTTCGGGTTGAGAAGTCATCTGTTTTGTAGCAAATTCCCCATTTTTTATTACATTTTTGGTCTTTATTGATCTCCTATGTTTAAGGTTGTTTTTATACCTGAAGAGAAAATTTATAACCGTCAGGGAAAATGAACAATTGTTCCGGGAAAAGTCAGGGAATTTCGCAATTGGGAGTTTGTAGCAACCCCGAGTAAGTACCTTTTCAAGATAAAAAGGGAAACAATTTCCAACTTCAGTTAGTAAGAAAAGAAATACTGTTTGGATTGAGAAGATCCGCATGCGAAATTGCGAATTTGAGAGTCTGCCAATCTCTCCCTTGCATTGAGACGTTCAAAATGCAAAGCAATTGATACGTTTATTTTTTTTCTTTGCAGTTCATTGGCTCTATGGAGGTTCCACGTCCGACGAGCCGACTGGAGATCATGGCGGCGATGCGGAGAATTCGCGTAAGTATCCATGCAGGGTGTGCACAGTGCATACGTACCTAGCTGGTACACAAATGCACATGCTGGTATATAGGTACCTATCTGCTACCAGCAATCTTCAGAGTTACCCGTTTGTAATCACGTTTGCTTGTGTGAATTACGTACGTGTGAGCTCACTGCACCGGCAATCATCTGGCAAGACATTGACAATGATTCCCTTTCGCTTTTAGTACGAGTTCAAGGCCAAGGGGATCAAGAAGAAGAAAGTGACGCTGGAGGTCTCGGTGGACGGGGTGAAAGTCACATTACGTAAGAAAAAGGTAAATCTCGCGAACTCGCCCACTGAGGAAGCACCGTTGATTGATCGTTTGTTTTCGATTGGATTGGCACCGACTTTAATGCGATCCTTATTTCCTGCACAGAAAAAACAACACTGGATGGATGAGAACAAGATGTATCTGATGCATCATCCGATATACAGGTACAAATTCAGTTATCTAGGTTCACTTTCGTTCAACCTCAAGTTGTCAGGCAACAGAGATGGTATTCGATAAGATGATTTTGTTTCAATTCAGCTTTCTATTAAAGAGGTCATTCCCAGGTAAAAAAAGACGATTGAAGGATTGCTTCAAAGTTTAATGAATCGGTTTCTTCTAAGAAAGCAAGTTGTACGATCGGGTTCTAATAGAAATGACGCGTTTGAATCGGACTTCAACATTTAAATGTATCATTCAGCTCCCTCCGATTTAGACGTTTTTAAAAATTTATTTTTCTTTAATCGGATCGAATTTTTTGGGGCTACCCTACTAAAAAAAAAGTCAGGAATCGTCACGAATGGTCAGAATTTCTGACGATTCCATGTAAAAAGAGAATATGCATACATAAATATAAATAAATAATATAAATAACCTGGGAAATATAAAAGGGATTAGGTTTTATGTCATTCCATTCTTGGACTCCTAATAAAAGGATTATCCTTCGAACCAAAGCTCTGACGATTTCTGAACATTTATCACGAATTCTGACTTTTCCTGACGATTTCTGTCGAGTAACGTAAAAAAAGTGGTCAGAAATGGTCAGAAGTCCTGACTTTTTTTCTGACGATTCCTGACTTTTTTTTTGTAGGGTATGCTCCCATATTTCACACAAAATAAAAAAAATTGCAAGTCAGCCAGCGAGTGAAACAAATTGTATCACATTCTGTTATGCATATCCATTTTGAATAAATATCAGACATATCCGTGAAATGTTTGCTTAATAAATAAATAAAACCTTAAATTTGAAGTCGCAGTGAATTGTCCGATATCGGAAATGGCCAATTATTGTGGATTCACTAAGGACTAAGGCTTCAGACCGATGCAAAATTTCCAGTAGGTTCTTTGTTCGTGGGTTGACCTCTGGTAAAGGATATTGAAACGCGCGCCAGTAATCAATTATCAAGCATTGTTGGGAAAAATAAATAATTAAGCTAGGTAGCTTGTTAATCTTAAAATTTCGAAGGTTTGTTCTAATCAAATTTTTTTACTCTAAGAGGGCATCTGGAACTCTTAAAGTTTGTTTAAATTGAACAAAATTAAAATTTGAATGATGTTCCCGCCCTACAATCAAGATCAAAATTACTTAATCTTTAACTTGATTTATAAAATTGTCAAAAAATTATCCATTATTATAAAGAACTTTAGCAGAGAAACAGATGCATATTTCAGAAAAAATAATTGAGCTCATAATTATTTATTTTAATATAGTTTATTTTTTATTTTTCGTAATTCACTTTCAAAATTTATTGACAGCCCCTCATTCTGTTCCTTTAAAAAATGTATTAAGATTCTACTTGGTACGTTTTTATTATAAAAGGAATAAAATAGCTCAAATTTAAAATTGCTTCTAAAACGGAAGAAAAAGACACCGAAATCCTGATAATTATTTTAAAGAAGTTAACTGGGGGTATATTATCATTGATTTCGTAAATAAATATAAATATTTGATTAATTTCAAGCATGGCTGTACGGCGAGAACAACCTATATTCAAATTTATAATCGGCCACTTTATACCCTTAAATTGAAACGAATTAAAAGCATAAATTTCACTTTTAAAAGCCCTTGAATTAAATTCCCACTTCATTATTCATAATGTGTCCCTTTAAGGTATGCATAACTTCCGTTTCTTACATCATTTCAACCTTGAAGCAATATTTTACATCATCTTAATCCTACTATTTACAAGTTACAATTCTTATAATGCTTATATCTAGTTCCTTATTTCTATTTCTAAATTCACACTTATTTTTAGAATAAACTTGTTCATAACTTCATATATTCAATTATTCATGTCTGGTGGCACGTATCATTCGATTCTTTCAGATTTTATTGACGTATTGTAAAATGTTTAAAAATGTACTAAAATCATGAAAACTTCATTAGCGATTATTAAAACTTTCAAATAATTAGAAATCATTCATATACTATTTTAACAAGTTGCACATAATACTTATCTTAATTAAATACGTTTTTCTATTGAATTATTTTACATTGGCGTACGTAAAGTGGATTCTTTTTAGTGTGATAAATCAGCCAAACTTTTGGAAGAATTAATAAATATATTTAGCGGACTCGCAAGTCATTTTTGGAAAAATTGCTGATTTTATTTTAATCCCGGCTTTTTAATGGATTTGTTTACTTCAATGCACATGCATTTTATTTTTTTTTTAGCGAAATAAACCTCTCAGACTCTTGAGAAAATTATAAAATAATATTTTAGTGTCCCAGGAGTTTTTTTTTAAAAAGCTTAATCTTAAAAAGTAAACGTTGGTATTGAATTCTTTTTACCTACCATATGTTCTTTTCGCTGAAATACATAATCCAAAGTCGACCTTTAGAAATAATAATTACGGGTCATTTTTATGCCGAAAGGAACAAAGTTTACTAAAATATTATTTAATTTTCTGAAAGCTTTCAAAATCATCTGAAATTCTTGAAACATATGTCAGTAATTTTCTAACATCTTCTACAATTTTTCAAAATCTAATTGCGTTAATAAGTTGATACTTTCTAAAAACAATGTACATACTTGAAATGTTAATTAAAATAATTTGCAAATTATGGAAATGTCATAAAATCCTTTTAAATTAATCAGATTTTATTCCAAATATCTCAAATATTTAAAAACTAATATATATATATATACACACATGAATCCTATCGAACGAAAAAATGGATGAATGTGAAGCTTTTATATTCCAGGCACACAAGTCATCGAGTTTTCAACTTGTGCATAAATGTTATTCATTTAAATTGATCAGGATCAACTTCCTTTGCTGAAAATAATTAATAAATACATCCCAAACTCGCAAATGAGGGATGAAATTCAGTCACTTTGAAGTAAAAACTTTCCTAATTGTTTAATTGCATTAGTTTAGGGAATTATTTTTATAAAATATTATTTTTATAAAATATAAAATATGATTGTAATCTTCATCAGTCATCCAAATCTAAAAATTCTTCGCTAATGCCACCTAACATTTAATCTGATACCTGATTTACCACATGCCTCTAAAGCCTTATGAAATATCACCAACTATTTCGAAATCCGCATTTACTCTAGCAATAAATATTTGATTCCAGGATATTCTACGTCTCCCATGATAGCCAAGACTTGAAAATTTTTAGCTACATTGCTCGTGATGGCAGCGGTAATTCCTTTAAGTGTAATGTCTTCAAATCTAGTAAAAAGGTAAGCTCATTTTCCATAATTGAATTCTCATTCTTCGAAACCTAATACATAATAATTAAACTGTACAAAAACAAATCGGAAACTATAAAATAAATAATAATTCTAGTATTTTCAGCCTTCCAATGGATACTTTTCTGGTCCCTTTTGGGATTTGAACCTGCGGGAGAAAAGGTACATCCTGCTACAATAAAAGAGTAACAGGATCCCTTCTTTGTCTCAACATAATCTTGGAAACCGCAAAATTGAAAGAATTTAATTTTTTGCCTTTGACATTCATTCTTGCACTTGCGTCCTGCACTTGGTCTTACTGGACTTAAAAACCTGGTGGCTTTTTAGTTCCGCCTGGATTGTTTCGTGGTGTTCCACAGAAACGTTCTATTCACGTACATCCATAACCGCGGGGTTTCGCTGTGCATCGTGTGCGACCGGCTTAACGCCTTCTCACACACGCGCACAGGTGCGTACGCGTATTATATATATATATATATATATAT